>RPFO01000436.1:1918632-1938632 GCA_009746045.1 Mesostigma viride | reverse complement strand
ATAGATGCCCGTTATGGTACGTTCTTGTATTAAACGTCTTAAGCTAGCGTTTTCCTGCTTTCTTAGCTCGTTGAGCGTAAGCTTTTTGCCTTCTTTCCGGCCAGATGCAGCCAGGAAGTTGCGGGTCCTGGCGCTGCATCGCTGGATTCCTGGATGTTTTTTAGCAAGTTCGTCTGTGACGTGGCTGGCTTGCTGCAGCGCGTGGCCCGCAACCTGTCGGGAAGGTGTAATGCTTTTATTTCCATGCTTCTCTGAAATTTCTTTTGCTTAATAGACAGTTGTGTTCGAGGAAATTCACGCGGTCTTCCTAAGCAGCGGCATCATTTTCCCCAGACACTGACGAGCTGGCACCTGTCTCCTAAAGAAAGCGGCTCGTGCTTGTTAGAAAGGAGGCAGTGTGCATGTTGCGGGACACAATGCTTTGGTGGCACATGCGTCAGGTAGGTTGTTCCAATGGTCTCTTCACCTTTCCCACTGAGTAAATGATAGCCTTTGTCATGCTAACCAGAGCAGCTAGCCACAGGTTGGCTGGATAAAAAGTCAGCTTATTTTCTCTTTATATACTGCGTGTGTGGTCACCCACGGGTCCGGCTTGTTGGGCATTTTGGAAGAGGGTTTTTAATGTGTTGTTGGGTGGAACAGCTTGGTTGTTGGCACAAAATCACACATTATTAGCCTGAGATAGGCATGACATATGCTGCTCAGGCGTGTCGTCCTACCAGCCTTGTTGTTAAGGGTAGACTCACAAGGCTGGCTGTGCCGATGGAGGGGTATGGCGTATGACGCACCAGGCATCCTCCTCACACTCCGTGATCAAAGTGGGCATGTTTTTGGGTGTCTAGGGTAGCAAAACAGATGTCATTTGGGCTCAGCACTAGCTCAATTCTCTTTCGTCTACCCAGGTGGCATCACAGGAAAATCAATAACTTGAGCTACGCTTGTCAGAATGAGCTCAAACTTTGGGGTTGTGTTTCCCCCCACTCCGTGGAATTTCGAATGTATGGATGACCCCATTTGATGTGTTGATGATTTGATTTATTTTTTTTGGCTCAAAAAAGTACCCATTTTGCGGGGAAATTAATAACTCAAACACATGTGATTATTTTGACCATGTGAATAGCCCAGATTTTTTAGAAGTGGGGGAACTTTGCAGGAATGTATGGGCAGGTCATTTGGATAAGTGGTTTGTCTTGGGCAAAATATCTCATAGATAGCGTCTTTTCTATTTTTAGCTCGCCACCGGTGCGTGGTTGGGGGTAGTACCCCCAACAAGTGGTGGCATGAATGTCCAAACATCATATTTATGGTACTCAATCATCACTAGATGGTTCCCAAGTGCATTGGAACTGATATTCATTAAAGTCAGTTTTTCAGGCTTTTGGACGTGCGAGTCCCCTTAAGCAGGTCCCGAGTGCTAGTTACACCCCTGCCCCCCGCGCCACTTCTACAAACCCATGCGCTCCCACCCTACCATGCTCTTGCCCGTCCCATGCGGTCCGAGCAGCAGCACCGAGTTGTTGTGGCCGCTGACGACTGTCTCGCTCAGTAGGCCCAGCAGGGTGCTGGGTGGCACGGGGCAGGGTGTCCAGGGGTGGGTGGGTCGGTGGGTGGGTGGGCAGGGTGTGAAGGCAGGGGAGCAAGCAGGGGGTGTCGGCATGGGAAGGCGGCCAAACACAAAGAAAGTAAGGCAGTAAAGAGGAGACAGGTAGGGGGGGGTGGAGGCAGTAAATAGAAGACGGGTAGAGGGGGGTGGAGGCAGTCAAGAGAAGACAGGTAGGGTGGGTCAAGGCAGTAGGGAGGAAACAGGTAGCCCTATCAGGAGCAAGACATGAGCAGGTCAGCAGGGAATAGATAGCCGCAGATAGGCAGGAGATAGGAGAGGGGATTATGGTGACAGCTATCCACGGCCGAGTACATGCCCCATTGCAGTACTTGACATGCAGCACGCGGCATGCAGCACGTGGCGTGCAGCATGTGGCGTGCAGCATGTGGGATGCAGCATGTGGCATGCCACGTACAACAACGCACTTCTCTCTCCCCCCCCCCCCCCTCTGCCCCCTGCCCCCTAGCCCTCAACAATGTCAGGGGCCTGCCAGGCGCGCCATGGAGGAGAACAACCATCTCCCAATGAGCAGTGCGGTCACTTGGCCACAGGTCGGGTGGACGCCCAAGCGAGATCCCTCCATGCCCCTGGCCTACGCAATTGCCCCATGCATGGCCCTACCGCTTCGCAAGGAAACGCCTGTCTCCGCTACGGCGGCCGTGTTCCCCTAGCCCAGCCGGCACCTATGGCTGGGATTCCTGTCCCAACGAGCACAGACGCTATCAGCAGATGACACCCCCTATATTATGGCAGAGTGTGTTTGAGGCGCTGCTACCTTTCCGAAATACAAACGGGTCGACATAACGATCGTGTTGGCACCAATGGCCAAGGATCTGGCGCCAGTTACCTCCGGTGGGGGATCAGGTGCGAAAAGGCTTTCGGACCCACAGAAACCCCTGGGAGACGTAAGCGATTTTTCAATAATGCAATGGCATATCCGAAGCGTGCCGCGGGTGATCTTGACTCGCTCAACGGTTCACAAATTTCGAGCTCGCGTGACGGTTGACCGCCTCGGGCGCTCCCAGGCAGCGTCGACGCGGCGAACGGCCTCTTGATCCCAGCCCTTGCTTTCAACGTCATAACTTCCAAAAGTAGCAAAAAATGGCAAGCGTAGGCTGAGTTTGATGCAAGGAATGGTATCACAGAATGATATGTATCACATCGTATGGCTGCTAAATGCGCTGAAGGCAAGTCTCCTTGGCTGCAGGTTGCCGCATTTCGAACTAAATAGACGTTTCGTGCTCTATCGGAAATATCGCGCTAGTTTGCACGTAGGGTGAACATGTAACGCGTCACCCTACCTACGCTGCGCGACTCCATTATTATTAGGCCGTCGCCGCCAACCTTCCCAGTTCTCCCGCTTAATGGTAATGCAGAAGTTACCGCGTCAATGGGGCAAAAAAAATGGACACGTTTTATTTTCATGGGTGGCCCGCCACGATCTATTCCCGCCAAACACATTCCTAACGTGGCTTTGCAACGTGGCGCCGTACGGTATGCCGGCTGTCCAGGCAAGTTTTTGTTGTTGTCGTTGTGTCCAGGCGATTCCAGTAAACTTGTACAAATAAGTAGCTATTTACCGTACCAACGGTGTACGTCATAGATGCCAGCATTCAATAGCTATTATCGGGTCGGTGCCCGCTCATCATCGTGTTCGTGAAGGCCTGATTTACCGTAGTGGCTGAAATCACATTGCGAATAAATAATTTTTCGAGGGGTTCAGTTTTGCATGGTTTTGACACTTTACGGGGAAAGTTCAGCCCGGGTTAGGTAAACTTCGAGCCCGGGAGCTTGTTTATATTAGGGCACCTAGTTCAGTGTCTGACTTGGATTCTAACCTATCAAGTTGATTAATTACCCACCAAGCGCAGTTCCTATCTGACAGTTCAGTGTCTGACTTGGATTCTAACCTATCAAGTTGATTAATTACCCACCAAGCGCAGTTCCTATCTGACGATAAAGTGAGTACACCCCCCCCCCACGTTTAAGATTCTCAGGTTTAAGATCATGAGCCCCTGGATTTCGAAATTTCAGGTTTAAGATCGCAGGGCTGGTTTTGGGCAAAAAGATCTTAAAGTTGGTACAAAAAGCTGCCAAGTTCCGGCCCGGCCAGTGCCCAGTGTACAGACCACGAGCAACGGTATTGATAATTTTTTATTATTTATTGGCGTTGTTGCTATTACACCGTCCGCATTGGAAGTTCTAACTAAATAATTAGCTTCTGGAAAATGTTCTGGCTGAAAACCATAAAAAAAACAAAAGAAAATTAATTAATTAACTCCGGGGGCTGAGGACTGGACTCAACAAACAAACAAACAAAATTAATTAATTAACTCATGTGGGCACGGGGTCGTCGCCCTGTGAGAAAACAAACAAACACTTTATATTATATAATATAAAGTACATAAAACCTTCGAAAATACCTTGGACAGGCGGGGAACATGAAATATCGTGAAAATCGAAAAAAACCCGCGAGACGCAGGCCAAGCGCGGGGTGAGGCGCGAACCAAGTGAACCGCTTTTGCATCCAGCAATCCACGCTCTACTGCCTCGGCAGGGCACGTCGGTCGGTACTCTGTAGAGGCTGAGGCCTGAGCGTGTCTACAGATGTACATGTAAGATGTACTACTCATGTGCGATACTTATGGGCCTTGAGCAATTAAATAGGGTATCACTGACCTGAGACCTCCACTGACTATAGCCTGTGGCCGCCGAAAGGGGGGCCGCCGGGCCGGGTTGGGGACGGCGTGTACCATATCTACCAAACAAACAAAAGAAATTTAATTAAATAAGTACCCACGTGCCTTGAACGGCTGCAGGACAAACAAACAAACAAAAGGTTTTAATTAAATAATAAAAACCCGGGACTCTAACTGACTCCCCAACAAACAATCCAGGGTTATTCGTAATGCAAATACGGCAAAAATTGACCCATAATAACAAACTTCCAATGCGGACGGTGTAATTTCAAAAACTTCCACTCATGCAAGACTCATGCATCAATTGGCGGGCTCCGGCGGGGCGCGCCGCGCCGCGCCGCCTCAGGTTTAAGATCTTCTCAGGTTTAAGATCGTCAACCCTGGATTTGATTTTAGGTTTAAGATCGCAGCCCTGGGTTGGCCGGACCCCAATCTTAAACGTGGGGGGGGGGTGTACCAGTATGACATAAGGCCCTAATCAGTGCTAACAGGGCCCCTAATTGAACGCGTTCTCAATCTGGCGCGACGCGACGCGGCGCGGCGCGGCAAGCGCGGCGCTCCACTTCATCTAGCTGCGCCGCGGCCTGCAGCCAGAAACAGGTGTAGCGCCTTCCGGTTTTCATACTTTACGGGGTAAATTGAAGTATTATTTTAGCACTTTTCGGGGGGTCATTCGAAAAGATTAATTCGCAATGTGATTTCAGCCACTACGGTACTTGTCCACGGCGTGGTGTCACGGACGCGCGCTATGTCATCCGGGCGCCCACTATGCACAAGACCGGTGACGTGCGCAAGGAATTTGTCTTCTACGCATTTTCGACAAAGGCTAGTGACCGGGGGGGGACACTAGCACTTGCAGCATAAGAGCGGACGAAAGTGTACGTGCACGCGCGCCGGGCCAGGCACAGCTGGGCGCGCAGCACTGACTTGAGCGGACGGCAGCACAAGTGTGCAGCGTCGAGAGGATCATACGCGTGTTAGTGGACAGCTGGAGCTGAAGCTGTACTGCTGGACTTCAACAGCGCCGAGGCTATTGACAGGCCAGGTGTCTTTGTGGTGTAGAATAGCGGGTCAACGTTATGAGGACTGGACAGAAAATGGAAAAGGACAATTTGCGGTGCGGAGCCAGATCGCTGGAATGAATGCGAAATCGCTGGCAGCCCTAAAAAGGGATTTCTTCTAGAAAGGAACGATTAGACGCAATGTTTGCTGGGCCACTCACACGCAAGGTGTGAGCGTGCAGATTGTCTGAAGGATATTATGCTTCGACCTTGCTGGACGTGACTCAATGTCGGACATTCCCAGGGACAGAAATGCCGGAGCCTCTAGGAGATGAGATCGGCAACAGGGTAGCAATTTAGATTTGTCGGGATGCCTTCCTGCTTTTGTTGGCATGTGTGGTAGAAAGCCAGGACGGCAACTGGAATGCGGTTTCTATTCGCATGGTTCAGGCAGCAAGATAGTTTTGGCATTCCTGGCTGGACTGACAAGTGTGGCGTGTGTCATGCGTGTGGCATGACGAATGGTTTGGTTCATAGTCGAAGAGGACTCTCACGCAGCGTGTAGTCTCTTCGAGTCTCTCGTTAGTGGCCTTCGTGTTTCTCCCTTTCCTTGGGAGCAAGGCCGGTAGCATGTCATGGAGCGCTGCCTAACTGCGGGCTCGTGAGCATGGAGTGCATCGACATTGAGACTATCAACGTGTTGTAATTGTATAAACTTTCTCAATAAACTCCGCATGTGCGGCTTCATCATCAGACTGTGCAAAGTATGTGTTTTGAAAGCATTATTCTATAGCAGGGGAGGCAATAAGGTGGTTATCAGGCACGAGGGACAGTTCCTTGTCCTCGGCTGAGAGCCCTCCTTTCTTTACTCGAAGAGACTACCCGGTAGTCTGCTTCCTTCTGTTCGAAGCCAAGACGTTGGCTTTAGTGTTTATCAACCATCAGCAGTACAGGGAACGGCCTGGCTGACAGTTTGTAAAGGAAGTGTCTTGAGACAGATTTTAAGAAAATAGAACTAGCCAGAATTTGCTGGCTCTTGTCTTTTTCTGGCAGGCTAGTCGAGTCGTTATCCTTGACGCCTGTTATAAAGCCTTTGGTTGTTGCTTCTTCTCAGCGAAACCTAGGCTTGTTGGTTCTTGTTTTGCCCATCGGTCAGCTGGTGCATGCCACTGACGCGAGCTCAGACTCGAGCCATGGCGGATGCAAATTGTTACGTCCCTGCCCAGACACACGTACCTAGCCTGAGCTACATAGCGAAAGACCCTTCTCGCCGGAATTAGGAATAATTCAAGATAGCCTAAAGTAGGTTGCGCTTCACGACGTGAGTCGTGAGATATCTGGCATCACGGCTTGATGCCAAGCTAATTAGTACACACTTATATTGGCTAGCAATACCAATTACAAATGGATAATTGCCCCGGGCTCAATGTGTAGGCGTATTCGCACTTATCATTCATTAAACCAAGAGGACGAGACTCTCGTCCTCGGACCAATTTAACCTAGGTTGCTTGCGGCGCAGATACACACCAATTTCCCTAGAACAATCCGAGTCACTCATTCCACGTAGGATCCGGGCCGACATCGACCCTCAACTATAGGATCCACGCCTAGAACAACTGACAGACTCAGAACCGGCGCGGCGCCACAGCACCGGCCCCTAGAAGAACAACCTAGGACCAAAATAACTAGTCCAATTCACACAATAGCCAAGGTCCGTAAAACCCAAGTCCAATAGACTAAACGGCCTTAGTAATTTATTCCATTGTTACGTCCGGCCAAAAGGGCAGGGACGTAACACTCCTCCCCCCCATGGGGGTCGGTAGTCCCTACCGTACAAGGTAAATTTGGAAAAACAACGCTACTATAAGAGTACTATGTCCCAACCTCGGTTCACCCACAGGTTAGTAATGCCAGTTCCTCTAGAAGTTGATACACAGGCCCAACTCTGACGTAGTAGTAAGACTCCAATGGTGACTGGATCAATCCGCTATCCGTCACGAAAAACTATTCTAACCACTTTAGCGTCCGCCGCTAGTGGCACGTCGCTGCACCAGGACTTCAGTGAGGGCCCTACGCCCCGCGTGGGTCATCTGTGAAATCATCATCCCAGGGTGCGAACACAGGTCAATCTCAAAAGCCACCTGGTAGGGGGACACCTTCTGCCGACCCAGCCGGGACAGCTCCAGCCACGACCCTCGGGGCCACAGAGACAGGAACCCAGCGAGGTACTGGGGATGGGTGAACATGAGCGTCAACGCCGACCGATCCACCACCCCACACCGGTGCTCGCGAACAAAGGCCACCCCCATCAGGAAAACCTCCATACGCACGTGATCATCGTTGATCGACACCGACCGGGCCCCTACAATATCGGGCGCCACCAGATTAAGAAAGGCACTCCCCTCCGCTGGAGCCACCTTGGGAGGCGTCACCACGTGCTTCACCCCATCGACCTGATAGCGCCAATCCCACCAGTCCTCGGACCCGAATCGCACAACATGCCCCACCGCGGCGGGGAAACGAGGGTCGTCGGGTTGCGGCAGGGGCAGAGGAACCTGGGGCAGAAAGGTGATCTCTACCTGTTCCCAGTAAGCCCCGCGATCCACAGCGAACCAAGGACCCGCGCGAAACACCAGGGAGCAGGTAAGTGCGTACCCGGGGGAACCTGAAAAGCCGGAGGCCCCTCGAATGTCACACAAAGCTTCTCCGTGCGAGGTCCTGGCCCACCATGTCGCACCACTCTGCCCGGTACCGGCCGTATGAAGTCTCCCAATGACCACTCCTCGTGAGATGACCCAGGAGCTCTGGAGGCCGCATCATAGCCCACTGAAGTGGCAGCAGAATGATCACCTTGACGACCGTGCTGGACCATCAGGCGCTGTATCAGGTCCTGTCCGGATTGTACCGCAGCTACGAGCGCTTCCAAGCGCATCACGGGCTCCGCTGGTACCAGAATGTCCGTACCGCTGGGGCCCTCCGCAGCCCGAGGTCGCGTCTCTGCCATGGTGGGTAGGCGCGGATCCTCCGCGGAAGGGTGCGAGTGTCGACCCGACGAAGTGGGACGGAGGTGTCCCTCCGCCGGACGTGGCATGGATGAGCCGGCTGGTGCAGGCCGGGGACGTGGATCCAGGGAGACCAAGAAGGTAGGCTCCGGTGGTTCCAAGGAGACAAGGAAGGTAGGCTCCTCCTGGCCCGCATCCGTCGGAGGATCTAAGGGGGCCACAACCGGGGGCTCGCCCCCGGCCGGCTGTTCTGTCCTAACCGGAGCAGCTCCCGTCGTGTCCGACCGCGGTCGCCGAGCCTCTCGCTCCAATTCCACCGCCGACCCCCACGTGCGCTCCCAGTGCCGATCCGCCGGGCGACGAGGTGGTGGTGACGCTCGGCGAGCAGGGCGTACCTCCGTTCCCGAGTCCGAACGGGAACGCGAGCGCGATGACGGTGAGGGCGAGCGCCGACGTGCAGGCCGGTCTGGAGCACGCCGAGAGTCTGGTTGACTGCCTCCGCCCCAACCCGTGGACCGCGGGCGAGACCCTCGCCCAGAGGGGCGCCCCCAGCCCATTGCCGGCGGTGGCGCCTCGAAACGCGTCACAGGACGATGTCCTGCGCCGCCCTCCAAGGAGCCCCCAGAAGGTGGATCCCTTGAAGGGGGACGAGGAAGGGACGGGGAGGGTAGTCATCAGAGTCGGAGTCGTCACCCTCGCTCCCATCATCCTGGTCCTCGTCGTCCATCGCCACGATGCGATCCAGAGCCTGCCGTAACGAGTACTGACCCGCGCGCATACACTTCTCGCCCCGCACCGCCCCTTCCAACGGGAGGTATCGAGGAAAGTAGTTCTCCAGATGCTTCCGCACCTCGGGCGGAATCAGGAGGAGCAACAGCCGTGGAAATACCAGACCTGCATCCAGCGTGTTCACGCACGCATGACACAGGCACTCCCGCTCATGGGTTTCCCAGTCGATACCGACCACCACGCCGTCGCGCTCGGCAGTGCGGGTCTCGATCTTGAACCCCACATTCCTGCGCACGAACCATCGAAAATCCTCCAGCTTAGCGGGGCCGACATGCGCCAAAATGGAATCAGCGCGGGATCCGACGGCATCTGGTTACGGCGCCGACGACGCCGCTCCACCAAGTCACCCTCCCGACCATAGTCGCGCACGAACATCGGGGGTTAAAGGTCTCCTCATTCAGCTCCTTCACTAGCTGCAGCGCGCGCGCGTCCGGGCTCCGGGTCTGGACGACGTCTCGTGCCGACCACCCCTCCCGAGCCCCCGGCCCTTGAAGCACCCCTTCGGACTGCAGGCTCTCCGCGAGCTGTCTGCATCCTGTCAACCTGTTCTGGTAGAGGGGCCTCCGGGTAATCTGTCGTGTCCATATCCACCAGATCTTCCTCACTCGACTCCCCGTCTACTACCCGGATTCCCGCCTCTACGGCCTCCGCGGCGCTGGCAGAAGTCTGGCCTCTGGGAAGCGCCTCCGCGGCGTCCCCTGCACGGCCCACACACCAAAAGCCAAGGCGTTAGTCGGCGTGTACCTAGTACCCGGCGCACACCTCACTCTCACCCTACACCGTACACCGTTATACCGCCTATTAATGCAACTGGTGTGTCTTCTTGTATGCTTCCAATAAGCGGGCGCAACCCGCTAACTCAGTAGGGGTGCGCCAGGAGTCCTCCGACTCATGCTGCGCGAATCGCCATCGCACGCGGTACTGTCGCTGGGTCCCCCGACCTCGTTTGACATCTCGGTGTCCCACGATCGCAGCCACCTCATCCTCCTGTTCCCCTGTGTCCGGATTGAACTCCAACGGGGCCGGGGGATTGACCCTACCCTGAATGGTGTTCTGGTGGTACAACTTGAGCTGGTCACGATGGAAACGGTTGGACGTGAGGTTCCATGACACCGGGACGTCCACCTGGAACATGACGTCGTCAAACTTGGAGAGCACCTTGTAGGGGCCCAGGAACATGGGACGAAGCTTAGTCTTCAGCTCCTTCTCCACCTTGTGTGAGAATCGTCCGATCTGTGGGCCCTCCACCAGGACCCAATCGCCCACCTCAATGGACGGCGCCCGGTTATCCCGCTTGCCGGCTGTCCTCTCCAGATACCGCTCGGTCGCGGCGCGGTAGCCCTGGACTGCACTGTTATGAGCCTGGTGCATCCGCTGCAGCAAGCGATCAACCCCCTGGCGTGTGTCCAGCTTGACCTGATCCTCTCCCCGTTCAGGGCTCATAAGCAGGTCGGGAGGCGTGAGAGGGTGCCTGCCAGAGTTGAGGAAAAAGGGGGTAAATCCGTGGGCGGCCTGGGGAGCATTGTTCAGGGAGAACTCCACCAAGCCCAGAAGTTCCTCCCAATTGCTGCCCACCGCGTCGGTGTAGTGTCGCATGGTCTCTTGCACTGTGCGGTTCAACCGCTCCACCAGATGTGACGACGAACTGTGGTAGGCCGTGCCCAGCGACACCTTGGTGCCCAGCCGCTCGAAGAACTCCTGCCAGAATTTGGCCGTGAAGAGCTTGTCGCGGTCGGAGATGAACTGTCGGCTGAGCCCATGGAACCGGAACACGTGCGTCAGGTATATCTTGGCGCACTCCTCCGCAGTGAGGTCGGCCGGACACGGGGCCAAGTGACACATGCGCGTCAGGCGGTCCACGAACACCAGGACCATGCTGTTGCCGCTCTTCGCCTTCTTGAACGGGCCGATGAAGTCCATCATGATAGAATCCCAAGGACCCATCGGATCAGGTAACGTCTTGGGGACGGCTTGCGAGCCCGTGTTCCTGGACTTCATGATCTGGCACGAGGGGCACTGGCGCACATATGTCTCAATATACTCCTTCATCCCTGGCCAGTAGAAATGTTTGCGGGCCCGAGGATAAAGACGGTGGCTTCCTTGATGTCCGCCTAGAAGCGAATCGTGGAGCTCGTGAAGCAAGGCGGCCCTACAAAGCTCCGGGACATACAGCCGCCATTCCTCCGGCTGGACACTCACGAACAGGCGTCCTCCTGGAACTTGCAAGGGTAGGCACCCATCTGCTGGGGATGCGCCCGGATGGCTTCAAGCGCCGCTTCCTCCGTGACCGTGAAACGACTGATCATCGTCTCCAGTCCGACGTGACTGTGAACGCGTCCGCGGCCGGGTCTGTCTCCGCACTCGCCTGGTTGACGAATTCGGAGAAGACTGTGGGCGGGCCGATCGGCTGAAGCTGAAAAATTCCCTGGGGCGGCACCACATGGCTAAGGGGCATGCGCATATGCGATCCCTCCCCCTCCCCGGGGGCGTCCACGTCCTCGTGGGCACTCGTCTCCTCCAAGAGAGGTGACAAGTCATCACTGGTGGTGTGTCCCAGATGAAACAGGTGGCGGGCCCGGGGAGACCGTGGCTCCGCGCCGTAGGCGGTCCCCGGGGCGGCCACTGGTACGCAAGTGGTATGAAGCACATCCATGTCCTCGTAGAACCAATAGTCCGCCCGTCGCGAAAGGGCGTCTGGCACCACGTTGTCCGCGCCCTTGACGTATTGGATCTTGAATGGCGCAAACTGTGACAAGTACTCCATCCACCGCGCTTGGCGGGGCGTCAGGTTGGGCTGCACCAGGAGGTGGGTGAGCGGCCGGTGGTCGGTGTGGATCACCAGGCGGTGGGGGTCGAGATCCCCCTGCTCACTAATGGCCACCGAAAACTGGGCCCCCAGAAGATGGTGACGCCACGTGTGGCAGCTGTAGACTACTGCCAGAAGCTCCTGCTGATGCACTGGGTAATTCCGCTCCGCCGGAATCATTGTGCGTGAGATATACTCGATGGGCTGAAGACCCTTGCCTTGGTCCTGCAGGAGGACCCCCCGATGGCCACCTTGCTGGCGTCCGTAGCCACAACGAAAGGAAGGGCCGGGTCCGGCAGGATAAGGACTGGTGCTGTGGTGAGGTGGCGCTTAAGCGCCTCAAAAGCCTGTTGGCACTGCTCAGCCCAGAGGAACGGGGTACCCTTCTTGAGAAGAGCGTTGATCGGGGCGGCGATGGTGGCAAACCGCGGGATGAACCGTCGGTAGTAAGAGCCAATCCCAGGAAGCTGCGCACCCCCTTCACGTCCGTAGGGACAGGCCATTGCTGGACGGACTCGATCTTCTCCGGGTCGGTCGCGATGCCGTCGCGGACAAGGTATGGCCCAGAAACGGCACGCAGCGGCCGGCGCGCACCTTGGCTTTCCGCGCCGAAAGGTGCTCATCCTCCATGATCTGCAGCACGGCGTCCACATCCTCTAGGTGCTCCTCGAACGTCTTGGAGTACACCAGGATGTCGTCCAGATACGCCAGCGCGCACGTGCGCTTGTAGGTCCAGGGCGGGCGCGCCCCCTTCTGCGGGTCCGCCAGGTCCTGGGAGACCTGCGGCAAGTGGGCTGTGCCCATCACCGGACGGAGGATATCATTCATCAGCATCTGGAAGGACGCCGGCGAATTGCACAGCCCCATTGCCGCCACCCGAAACTGATAGTGACCGAAGGGCGTAGCGAACGCGGTCTTGTGGCAGTCTTCTGGCGCGATGCGCAGCTGCCAAAACCCGTCCGCACAGTCGATGACGGTGAAACACGTGGCCCCCTGGACACGGTTGAAGATGTCGTCGATCCGCGGTAGAGGATACCGGGACTTGACGGTGATGGCGTTCAGCTTCCGGTAATCCGTCACCAGACGCCACTTGCCTCCTGGCTTGGGAACGAGCAGCACGCCCGCTGAGAAGGGGCTGTTGCTGGGTTCAATGAGCCCAGCGTCGAGCAGTGAAATGAGGATCTTCTTGAGCTCCACCAGCTCGACTGGGCCCATGCGGTACATGGGAGACACGGTAGGCCCGGAACCCTCCTGGAGCTGGACACGGTGCAACACCGATCGATTGGGAGGGAACTGGGGGTGCGATCCGCAAAAAGGGTAGTGCGCTTCTCCAGGACGGCATTGAACCGCGCCAGCTCATCCGGTGTGAATCCGGCACCGATCTCGTTAAGCAGAGCCTGAGTGCTATCCAGGTCTATGCGATACATCGCGTACTCCTTGCCCTTCCGAAGCTGGCGCGCCAGCGTCTTGCTGCTCATCAGGATCTGGGACGCTGGTCGAGGCCCGTCCGCCGAGCGCTCGTGTGTAATGTTATGGACCTCCGCGGCCTGTGCCCTATACTCGCTGTCAGGGCACCAGAATGAACCATCCGGAAACCAAACTACCCGCCGGCGCACACTGATGTCCACATCCTGCTTGTCCAGCCAGTCCACGCCAATGATGATGTCGGCAGCGCCCAGCGGCGCAATAGTCGCCACCAGGTCACCGGCGTGCCCTGCAGCACACCCTTGATGTCTGCTAGGCCCGGCGATTGGTGTCGCCGACCGTCTGAGTAGGTGACATAGACTGCCGTGGTGTGAGGCCGGGGTACCAGGCCCAGCCGACGCACCAGGGCCTCGTTGATGAAGGACGTGGAGGCGCCGGTGTCGACCAGGAACTTCACGTCCATGATCGTTTTCTCCTTCAAATACGGATCAAGGACGGTGGGAGGGACCAATAACCCCCACTGAAAAGAAACAGATGCCGCGAATCTCCCTGAGATGCACGCGCCGCCGGTTGGGAGGGCGCGTCTGCGGCCACGTTGTTAACATCTACCTCTACTCTAGTTGACTCCGCGTCTGGGCTACCATCTGATTTTTCTATCCTATCCCCTACCCCGGGACCCAAGCCCATGGGCAGGGCTACTACTCCCGAGGAGCGGTGGGACGGGAGGCCGCCTCGCCCGACCACCCGCCCTCTTCCCCCCCTCCTCCTCTTCGTCAGCCCCCTCCTCATCGTCATACTCGTAGCCAGCCACTGCCTGCGTTTGGCCGGAAGAGGAGGACTGTCGCCGCGCCTCAATCTCGTTGACCGCGCGCAACACACCCTTGGTAGAGCTGGTCGCGGGTGGTCGCGGCTGCTGGTACTGCGTCGGGACCTGTCTGGCGTGCTGCAGGCGAGCCGCACGCTCACCCGCGTTGCGGGGTCGGTCCCGAGGACCGGAGGGTCGGGGCGGCTGCCGAAGGCCGGGCCGGAGAAACGAACACTGGGTGTCCCTTCTCCTGTCCCACGACGGCGTTCTTGCCCCGGAGCTTGGGGCAGTCGCGCTTGAGGTGCCCCACCTCACTGCACATGAAGCAGCGCGCCTTGCTAGCGTCGATCGCGTTGACGCCAGGTCAGTGTAGCCTCTCAGGGTCGTCGGGTACTCCTCCTCCTCCTCGCCGATGAGCTCCGTAGAGTACATCTGGTTCACCCGTCGCGGAGCAGTGGCTGACCTGAAGAAACGGCGCACCGAGGGTGCGCGCCCGCGAGCCACCACGTCGGCCACCTGCAGAAGGTATCTCTGGATATTCAGATGTCCCACTCCTTCCAGGGACCTCAGCGTAGTGTTTGAATACCTCATCCTGCAGCTCGGGGCTGAGCGCCTCGATGAATCTGATCTTGTACTCGTACCAGGTCATGTCGGTTAGATAAGCGGCGCTGGACTCAAACTTGGACAGAAACTCGCGATATGGGGTGGTCCCCTGGCGCAGCTTGCCGAAAGCGATCCGCTCGTGGAGCTCCGCGTCTGGGGGTATCAGCTTGCGGCGCACCCGGTCCATCAGCTCCTCCACGGTTGTGGGTATGACTGGGATGCGATGCTCTCACAGTTCAGGATGCTCACCACCGAGGGGTCCATGCAGGTGTTAACCACATGCGGGATCAAATCACAGGTGGCCAGTTCCCAGCTGTTGTGATTGCACCAACGGTATACTGCTGTTGCCACATGCGTCCCCATTCGTCGACCTCTCGCGGTTTCATATCCGCGTGCAGCTTGGGTACATTCTTGAAGGTAGGCATCGGTGGGGCCTTTACCGTGTTAAGCTTAGGCCCACCGACCTCCTGTAGGAGATGGAGCCGAATGCTGGAGGCTGCGACCGCGGGAGAGATCCGGATCTGTCCGGTGTGCCGTGTGTCCGGCGCACCTGTACCGACGAGGGGTGTTCGTACCCGGGTCATCCAGTGCCACCCTGCTGAAACTGAGGTTGCCAGCAGGCGCAGGCGAGGGGACCGCGCTTGGTCAAGCACCCGTGGACGCTGCGGTTGAGGTGCCAGGCGCTGGCTGGCGTGTGAGTCTCCTCGTCGCGGTGGTGACACTGCTCCGGGTCTCCCTGGGCTGGTCCGTGGTCTATGAGTACCAACGGGCGGGCCCTGCGTGACAGATCCCTCGTCCGCCTCGTTAGTCCCTTCCAGGTCATCGAACTCGCCATCTGCCCCTGGGACTCCCCTTCCTCGTCCGAATACCATAACGCCGTGGGTAACAGGGACGTGCTGCCGAAGGAACTCTGCGTCTGCCCCGGTGTGGGGGCCCGGTGGAGGTCCTTGGGGCCGCCCCCGACCTGCCCAAGGATGCGTTGGCCGCCCGGTGACTGGTGCTGACGGCGGTAGTGCAGGGTATCTTCATTCTCGTCTCTCTGCTGCTCTGGATCAGGTGGTAGCCATTGTGGTCTCGTCTGGGGTTGTTGCTGCTGCGTCCGGGGTTGCTGCTGTTGCCATTGCTGCTGTGGTGACCGTTGCTGCTGCTGATGCTGCTGCTGCTGTTGCTGCTGCTGCGGTTGCTGCTGCTGCTGCTGCTGCTGCTGTTGCTGCTGCTGCTGTTGCTGCTGCTGCTGTTGCTGCTGCTGCTGCTGCTGCTGCGCTGCTGCTGCGTGCTGCTGGAGCCTCTCTCGGTCGTTCCTGTCATCTCCTGCCTGGGTAAGGCGTCTATAATTGTCCCCATCCGCTGGGAACCTAGGGTTCTGATCTCTGGATCGTGGGGAGCCTTCCGCAGGTCTCTCCATGACCTCACCTGTATCTGTCCCTGCTTGGACGTGCAGTGGTACCTCTATACCCTCTGTACCGTGCTCGTGGTTGTCTACCGGTTCTATCTCTGTATTCTCTAGATCTCGTTCTCTAGCCTCTTCCTCTGTATCTCTGGCGTTCCTTGTTTGGGACCGTGTGGGCATGGTGCTCGTACCGGTACCTTACACTGCAGGCAACACCTCCCCAGGAAGGAAGAGAGAGAAAGAGAGAGAGCAACCACGTGCTATAGAGCTATAACTATAGAACCTAATACTACTCCCTAGTACTGGTCTCCTCTACTGCTTGCTAGGGCCAATGGTCAGCTGAGAGAAAGTCACTGTAACTGCTGTCCCCTCCCCCTGACTGCTGAGTGTGGGTGGCTTGGAGCATTCACGTGTGGTGTGCATCCCCTCAGGCAATGGCATGTGTTCCCTAACAAACCTATCTGCATCTGTAATGTTATCAAACCCTTTCCACTTAGCACTAGAGCCTTGGGACAATATCTTATCTTTAATATGCTCCTCACAAGTCTTCCAGCTGTAGAATATAGCAGGCCTACCCTTATCCCCGTCGTGAGCTACTGCGTAGTAAGGAAATCCAGACTGTCCACCCTTGTTTATTTTACGTCGTGGCATGTTACATCATAGTCTGGCAGCGGCTTGCAAGCAAGAGAGAAAGGGGAAACCCAGGCTACCTCTAATGCAGTGACCTTAAACAAACGAGGAGAGAGAGCACGGAGTATAACACAGCACACGCCCGAGCCTTCCGCAGGAACGGGCTATACGCACACACGGAGGTAAACACCGTCAACACAGTCGGCAACAGCCAGACGGTATCCACCCCCACGACCCCTTGCAGGTCAAACAACGAATGTCCGTCTCCGCGACGTCCATGGGCACCAACAACATTTACAACCTATAGAGCACAACATATAACATAAACCCCCTGCGCGCGCGTTCCCGGATAGAGAGCAAGCTCGCCAGCTAGCCTTCAGCAGGCATAGCTTTGTAAAGAAAGAATTCTAACTAGGGGACGTACCATCTTCGATGACGTTAATCCCTCCTGAACTGGCCGCCACCCGGTGTCGTTGAAGGCAAGCCCTGGCCGCCACTAGGTGTCGTTGAAAACAGGAGAGCTGAACGCTATCGTTGACAGCACCTCACCACAGGACTATTGCTAGCCCCGCCGAGTATCCCAGACTGGCCGCTTGCTGCTAGGTCGTCGTTGAATCCCTTTACGGGCTGGCCGCCGGCCTGACAGCAATCGTTGAATTCCGGAACCTCTACCTACGCCAAGCTTCGTCTTGGTATCCTAATTGGCTCACTAACCCTCTCCGCGAGAGTTAGCTAACCTTTCCAGCACATTTCCTCCGATAACCAGTGTTACGTCCCTGCCCAGACACCTAGCCTGAGCTACGTAGCGAAAGACCCTTCTTGCCGGAATTAGGAATAATTCAAGATAGCCTAAAGTAGGTTGCGCTTCACGACGTGAGTCGTGAGATATCTGGCATCACGGCTTAATGCCAAGCTAATTAGTCACACTTATATTGGCTAGCAATACCAATTACAAATGGATAATGCCCCGGGCTCAATGTGTAGGCGTATTCGCACTTATCATTCATTAAACCAAGAGGACGAGACTCTCGTCCTCGGACCAATTTAACCTAGGTTGGTTGCGGCGCAGATACACGCCAATTTCCCTAGAACAATCCGAGTCACTCATTCCACGTAGGATCCGGGCCGACATCGACCCTCAACTATAGGATCCACGCCTAGAACACTGACAGACTCAGAACCGGCGCGGCGCCACAGCGCCGGCCCCTAAAGGACAACCTAGGACCAAAATAACTAGTCCAATTCACACAATAGCCAAGTCCGTAAAACCCAAGTCCAATAGACTAAACGGCCTTAGTAATTTATTCCATTGTTACGTCCGGCCAAAAGGGCAGGGACGTAACACAAAATAGAGCAGATGCCGACACGCCCGCTCCGGGGTCGAATGGCGGGATTCCTCCCGCCGTACCCGCAGTGGGGAGAGGTCGCGACCAAGAAGCGCCGCTGAGTATGGTGGCGCTGTTCGCGCAGATGCACGGCGCAGATGCAGCAACAGTCGCAACAGTTGCAGCAGCAATTGGCGCTGCAGATGCGGGAAGTGACCGACAGATTGGTGGCCGTAGAGGGTCGTCATCTGCAGTCCACACCATGGGACGGGCAGGCATCGATGCCGGGCCCCAGTGGTGTTGCCGCGGAGCCGAGGGAGCGGGACCAGCCGCCAACCTCAGGTAATGCGGCGGGAAGGGCTTCGATGGAACCGGGGGTTTTGGCTGGGTCGCTAAACCAACACGACTTGCTTGGTGAGGCGGATGGTCAGCACGGGCGAGTATACGCTGGCGCCCAGGCGCCTGCCTTTCGATCAAGCGCGAGACGGATTGCACGAGGAGAACGGGGCAGGGCTGGCGCGCGCGATGGACCCACACAGGGGTGCACCAGGACGCATGCTGCCAGGCGGGGCTCAATTCCGTTTGGGCGAGGCGGTGGGGCGCTGACCGGCGGGTCGACTGCACGGTGGTCAAGTGTGCCAATCGGGCGCATTCCGCCCATGGAGGCATAAACCACGCCGCTGGCTTCCGAGTACGGGAGGCAGCACGACCAAGCACGCTGGCGCAGGACGCGCAGCTCAGCGACCGCCGGAGGATGCCGATGGGGTGCAGTACCCGCAAAGGGTGCGGCCTCACACCGGAAGGCGCGAAGATGCCCACCCTACCACGGGTGGACATGCGCGAGAAGTTCTCCACAACCGGCAATCTGCCACGCTGGCGCAGGCCTACAACGCGTACAAGTCATGGATTGATCTGCAATACATGACTACGCAAGGCGCTGTAATGCATGAGTTTGTGATGAACAACATGCATTTTTTCTTTCACGGCCTTTACGCTGAGGCGAGTGGCTAGGCTGGTGGAGCAGTGGAGAGAGGTCTCGCTGTACACGCGTCCACGGACGTGTGGTTCGGCTTTCGACGGGCGTGGCCAGCCCGACTATGACAACATCATGTATGGTGTCGACCCTGCGAGGAACTGTGGGGCCTCCTTCGCCAGGAATACCCCGGTGGAGACCATCAAGGCAGAGCGTGAGTGGCGCAGTTTCAAGATAGCCGAGGGTGAAACCCCGGAGCAATCTTACGGCGCCTCATGGAGTTCGCCGGCGAAGTGGAGGACTGGTCCGAAAAGCTGGCGTGTCAGAAATGGCTGCAAGCGCTAGGCTCCAAGGAGATGGAGCTGCCCACGCCGCCCAACGGCCAGCCGTGGCGATTGCGGTCACTGTGCATTGAGGTCAGGGCCATGATGACGCGACACGCGCAAAGGCCGGATCTCGGTAAGCACGGTGGTGGCCGAGCTGCAGGCAAGGTCGACGCGCTGACCAAGGCCAAGTCGGGTGAGTCGTCTGGCCACAAGACAAGCGCGCCGCAAGGCGGCCACGGTGCTAGCAGGAACCAAGGGGGTCTCGCAACGCCTCATCGCATGATGCAACCCAGGGTAACGCCGCTGGCGGGCAACAAAGACGCTGCCGCCCGACGCGAGCTGGGGGAGGCACGTCCTCACAGACGGGTACTAGGACGGATGCGCGCAAATCGGGCTGCTTCCTTTGCGACAAGGATGGGCACCTTAGTCGCGAGTGTCCAAGCCGCTGCACGAAGCCGCATGGGGCAGACACGAAGTGGCACCTGATGAACAAGTGTCCAGCGCGGGGCATCAAGACGGTCCACTTCGCCGAGATGGCGGGCAAGACCGACTCGATGGAAGCCCAGGTGGCTGCCATCAAGCATGGTGAGGAGGCGACGGCGCCCCCCACCAATTCGAGACGG
>RPFO01000436.1:1822850-1918508 GCA_009746045.1 Mesostigma viride | reverse complement strand
GGTAGTGCAGGGTATCTTTCATCTCGTCTCTCTGCTGCTCTGGAATCAGGTGTAGCCATTGTGGGGTTCGTCTGGGGTTGTTGCTGCTGCGTCTGGGGTGCTGCTGTTGCCATTGCTGCTGTGGGACCGTTGCTGCTGCTGATGCTGCTGCTGCTGTTGCTGCTGCTGCGGTTGCTGCTGCTGCTGCTGCTGCTGCTGTTGCTGCTGCTGCTGTTGCTGCTGCTGCTGTTGCTGCTGCTGCTGCTGGGGCGGGCTGCCTGGGGCTGCTGCTGCCGTTGCTGCTGGAGCCTCTCTCGGTCGTTTCTGTCATCTCTCTGCCTGGGTAAGGCGTCTATAATGTCCCCATCCGCTGGAACCTAGGGTTCTGATCTCTGGATCGTGGGGAGCCTTCCGCAGGTCTCTCCATGACCTCACCTGTATCTGTCCCTGCTTGGACGTGCAGTGGTACCTCTATACCCTCTGTACCGTGCTCGTGGTTGTCTACCGGTTCTATCTCTGTATTCTCTAGATCTCGTTCTCTAGCCTCTTCCTCTGTATCTCTGGCGTTCCTTGTTTGGGACCGTGTGGCATGGTGCTCGTACCGGTACCTTACACTGCAGGCAACACCTCCCCAGGAAGGAAGAGAGAGAAAGAGAGAGAGCAACCACGTGCTATAGAGCTATAACTGTAGAACCTAATACTACTCCCTAGTACTGGTCTCCTCTATACTGCTTGCTAGGGCCAATGGTCAGCTGAGAGAAAGTCACTGTAACTGCTGTCCCCTCCCCCTGACTGCTGAGTGTGGGTGCTTGGAGCATTCACGTGTGGTGTGCATCCCCTCAGCAATGGCATGTGTTCCCTAACAAACCTATCTGCCTCTGTAATGTTATCAACCCTTCCACTTAGCACTAGAGCCTTGGGACAATATCTTATCTTTAATATGCTCCTCACAAGTCTTCCAGCTGTAGAATATAGCAGGCCTACCCTTATCCCCGTCGTGAGCTACTGCGTAGTAAGGAAATCCAGACTGTCCACCCTTGTTTATTTTACGTCGTGCATGTTACATCATAGTCTGGCAGCGGCTTGCAAGCAAGAGAGAAAGGGGAAACCCAGGCTACTCTAATGCAGTGACCTTAAACAAACGAGGAGAGAGAGCACGGAGTATAACACAGCACACGCCCGAGCCTTCCGCAGGAACGGGCTATACGCACACACGGAGGTAAACACCGTCAACACAGTCGGCAACAGCCAGACGGTATCACCCCCCCACGACCCCTTGCAGGTCAACAAACGAATGTCCGTCTCCGCGACGTCCATGGCACCAACAACATTTACAACCTATAGAGACACAACATATAACATAAACCCCCTGCGCGCGCGTTCCCGGATATAGAGAGCAAGCTCGCCAGCTAGCCTTCAGCAGGCATAGCTTTGTAAAGAAAGAATTCTAACTAGGGGACGTACCATCTTCAATGACGTTAATCCCTCCTGAACTGGCCGCCACCCGGTGTCGTTGAAGGCAAGCCCTGGCCGCCACTAGGTGTCGTTGAAAACAGGAGAGCTGAACGCTATCGTTGACAGCACCTCACCACAGGACTATTGCTAGCCCCGCCGAGTATCCCAGACTGGCCGCTTGCTGCTAGGTCGTCGTTGAATCCCTTTACGGGCTGGCGCCGGCCTGACAGCAATCGTTGAATTCCGGAACCTCTACCTACGCCAAGCTTCGTCTTGGTATCCTAATTGGCTCACTAACCCTCTCCGCGAGAGTTAGCTAACCTTTCCAGCACATTTCCTCCGATAACCAGTGTTACGTCCCTGCCCAGACACACCTAGCCTGAGCTACGTAGCGAAAGACCCTTCTCGCCGGAATTAGGAATAATTCAAGATAGCCTAAAGTAGGTTGCGCTTCACGACGTGAGTCGTGAGATATCTGGCATCACGGCTTGATGCCAAGCTAATTAGTACACACTTATATTGGCTAGCAATACCAATTACAAATGGATAATTGCCCCGGGCTCAATGTGTAGGCGTATTCGCACTTATCATTCATTAAACCAAGAGGACGAGACTCTCGTCCTCGGACCAATTTAACCTAGGTTGCTTGCGGCGCAGCAGATACACACCAATTTCCCTAGAACAATCCGAGTCACTCATTCCACGTAGGATCCGGGCCGACATCGACCCTCAACTATAGGATCCACGCCTAGAACAACTGACAGACTCAGAACCGGCGCGGCGCCACAGCACCGGCCCCTAGAAGAACAACCTAGGACCAAAATAACTAGTCCAATTCACACAATAGCCAAGGTCCGTAAAACCCAAGTCCAATAGACTAAACGGCCTTAGTAATTTATTCCATTGTTACGTCCGGCCAAAAGGGCAGGACGTAACACAAATAGAGCAGATGCCGACACGTCCGCTCCGGGGTCGAATGGCGGGATTCCTCCCGCCGTACCCGCAGTGGGTGAGAGTCGCGACCAAGAAGCGCCGCTGAGTATGGTGGCGCTGTTCGCGCAGATGCAAGCGCAGATGCAGCAACAGTCGCAACAGTTGCAGCAGCAATTGGCGCTGCAGATGCGGGAAGTGACCGACAGATTGGTGGCCGTAGAGGGTCGTCATCTGCAGTCCACACCATGGGACGGGCAGGCATCGATGCCGGGCCCCAGTGGTGTTGCCGCGGAGCCGAGGGAGCGGGACCAGCCGCCAACCTCAGGTAATGCGGCGGGAAGGGCTTCGATGGAACCGGGGGTTTTGGCTGGGTCGCTAACCCAACACGACTTGCTTGGTGAGGCGGATGGTCAGCCACGGGGCGAGTATACGCTGGCGCCCAGGCGCCTGCCTTTCGATCAAGCGCGAGACGGATTGCACGAGGAGAACGGGGCAGGGCTGGCGCGCGCGATGGACCCACACAGGGGTGCACCAGGACGCATGCTGCCAGGCGGGGCCTCAATTCCGTTTGGGCGAGGCGGTGGGGCGCTGACCGGCGGGTCGACTGCACGGTGGTCAAGTGTGCCAATCGGGCGCATTCCGCCCATGGAGGACATAACCACGCCGCTGGCTTTCCGAGTACGGGAGGCAGCACGACCAAGCACGCTGGCGCAGGGACGCGCAGCTCAGCGACCGCCGGAGGATGCCGATGGGGTGCAGTACCCGCAAAGGGTGCGCCTCATACCGGAAGGCGCGAAGATGCCCACCCTACCACGGGTGGACATGCGCGAGAAGTTCTCCACAACCGGCAATCTGGCCACGCTGGCGCAGGCCTACAACGCGTACAAGTCATGGATTGATCTGCAATACATGACTACGCAAGGCGCTGTAATGCATGAGTTTGTGATGAACAACATGCATTTTTTCTTTCACGGCCTTACGCTGAGGCGAGTGGCTAGGCTGGTGGAGCAGTGGAGAGAGGTCTCGCTGTACACGCGTCACACGGACGTGTGGTTCGGCTTCGACGGGCGTGGCCAGCCCGACTATGACAACATCATGTATGGTGTCGACCCTGCCGAGGAACTGTGGGGCCTCCTTCGCCAGGAATACCCGGTGGAGACCATCAAGGCAGAGCGTGAGTGGCGCAGTTTCAAGATAGCCGAGGGTGAAACCCCGGAGCAATCTTACGAGCGCCTCATGGAGTTCGCCGGCGAAGTGGAGGACTGGTCCGAAAAGCTGGCGTGTCAGAAATGGCTGCAAGCGCTAGGCTCCAAGGAGATGGAGCTGCCCACGCCGCCCAACGGCCAGCCGTGGCGATTGCGGTCACTGTGCATTGAGGTCAGGGCCATGATGCGACGACACGCGCAAGGCCGGATCTCGGTAAGCACGGTGGTGGCCGAGCTGCAGGCCAAGGTCGACGCGCTGACCAAGGCCAAGTCGGGTGAGTCGTCTGCCACAAGACAAGCGCGCCCGCAAGGCGGCCACGGTGCTAGCAGGAACCAAGGGGGGTCTCGCAACGCCTCATCGCATGATGCAACCCAGGGTAACGCCGCTGGCGGCAACAAAGACGCTGCCGCCCCGACGCGAGCTGGGGGGGCACGTCCTCACAGACGGGTACTAGGACGGATGCGCGCAAATCGGGCTGCTTCCTTTGCGACAAGGATGGGCACCTTAGTCGCGAGTGTCCAAGCCGCTGCACGAAGCCGCATGGGGCAGACACGAAGTGGCACCTGATGAACAAGTGTCCAGCCGCGGGCATCAAGACGGTCCACTTCGCCGAGATGGCGGGCAAGACCGACTCGATGGAAGCCCAGGTGGCTGCCATCAAGCATGGTGAGGAGGCGACGGCGCCCCCCAACCAATTCGAGACGGTGTACCGGGAGGACCCATTCTGGGCGCCCATGCCGGGTGACGTCGAGATCAACGCTGCGGAGGCTACCAAAGGCAAGCAGGCACGCAGCCCGCTTTCTTTTCAGCAGGCACCCATGTTGCCTGCCGGGCAGTTGCCCGCGTCCTTTTCCATGCCGCTGGCTGGGGTGCAATCTGCTTTTGAGCATGCGAACCCTGCTGGGCTGGAGCAGCGTAGGCGATTGGCGCCTGTGTACCCAATGCCGTTCATTGTGGACGTACCCATGTTTTCAGCACGGCAGGTGGTCGACACCTTCGGGCAGAAGGGGGTTGAGTGGCTGGGGTCGGTTGTGTCCGAGATCCAGTTGTTCGCAGATGGGCATGATGTGCGCACCTTGCGCAATTCTGAGTCCGTCACCTACGGGCGCCAGCCGGTAGAAGCCGCAGTGCCCGTGGTGCAAGCGGGAGTGGTCAGCACAAGTAGCCAGCAGCGCACTAGTGCAGTCCCCCAGGTTCCCACGGTGGTTCCATACCCCAATGGTGAGCCGTCCATGGCGTTCCAAGCAGTTGGAGCCTGTGGAGATGTATGGAGCGACATGGTGACATGTCCGTTGGTTGGCGCAGTCAAGCTTGATAGCGGTGCTCAGCCGCTAGTCATCAGCACGGACTTGGCCACCATGCTGAACCTGACCTACGAGAACGGTGGCTTAGTGGAAAGCCCCGTGTCTGTGTCAGGTTGGCAGGGTCCGGCTAGTAAGCCGTACGCTATGACGGCGGTTAAAGTCAACGTGATTTTCAATCCGTTGCGCGCCTCTAGCATGACCACCGTGTCCGCGTATGCGCTGGTGGTCAACAAGTGTGGATATTCCGCACTACTCGGGGTGGATGTCCTTGCTCGCGCCATGGTTCAGGTGGACTATAGGGCGGAGGAGGCATCTTACATCCCTGATTGGGATGGGGCTGGCCTGAAGCGGGCCAGCGTGCCGGTCTCATGCTTCAGTTCTTCAGCCGGGGCTGCACGCCTCAACCCTTCCGCGGCTGCGGGCGTGGTGGAGGTCAGCATGGTGGAGGTACGGGCGGCGGGCTCATCGGCGTGGGACAAGCATCGGACGGTGCTGCCCCAGCCAACGGCGAGCATTGCCAAGATGCGCACGCAGTGGTCGCTGGATGCTGTGACGTCCACGCGGCAGCTGGCTATGCGCAAGCGGGTAACTGAAGCCGTCATCACCATTCCTCAGATGGCCAGCCATGGCCTCACTTTGCTGCAACCGGGTGTCTCGGAGGCCCAAGGTAATTTTTCTGCTGCAATCTTACCGCAGGCCCCTGATTTTGCCAAGGGTGCGGTAGTGTTGGAACTGTTTGCGGGGATCGGAGGGGGCATTGCAGGCTTTTTGGCCGCAGGCGGCGTGTGCCGTAAACTCATCGCGGTAGAGCCATCGCACAAGGCGCGTCAGGTGTACTTCAGTCACTGTGGCGTGTTGTCGCGAGAGTATCCCGCGCAGTTTCCGCCATCAGCATGGCGTGACCCGTTTGGGGAATGTCCTCAAGATATCCGAGCCATCGGTGAGGTGCAGGTGCAGCAGTTGTTGCGCAGGCATCATGCCATCGACTTGGTAATTGCGGGTTGGGAGTGCCAGGGCCTGAGCCAGGCAGGGCAAGGGCGGGGGCTAGCCGATCCGCGTAGCGCGCTGTTCTGGGAACTGTTGCGTGTGGTGGGACTGTTGCAGTCGCGTCAGCCCCATCCGCCTGCGTATCTGTTTGAGAACGTTGTGGCGGGTGACAGCCCACATCAGGCGGTGCGGGAGGACTGGGCTACAATCGTGGCACTCCTGGGGGAGCCCATCGTGTGTGACAACGCAGGGCTGGGTGGGCTCACGCATCGTTTGCGTGCCTATTGGACCAACGTGGCGTGTGCGACCGATGTGCAGGCGGTCTTGGGGGCCGTAGCAAGGCAGCATCCGAGTGTGTCTGCGGAGGTAGCATTGCCTTCCCACCTAGTCACGCAGAAGGTGGATAGCGAGGATCGCCCACCGTATGCACGCGTCAACCGGGTCGGGAGCCCCATGTGTGCACTGCCGACCCTGGTCAGTTACCAAGGGTCGACAGCATACCGTGATCGGGGTAAGGGTCTCGTTTGGGACACTACCACCGGTCTGTTGGTGCAGCCACCCGCAGAATTTCGTGAGGCCAGCATGGGTTTTCATGTCGGGGCCTCGGCGCTGCCGGGCGTGCTCGAGAGTGAGCGCTGGTCTTTGATAGGCCAGGCTATGTCGGTGTTGCAGGTCGGGTATGTGCTGCTTGCATCGGTTGCCGTGCGCCAGTCTGGGGGGGCGTCCCCAGCCAATCCGCCTCAGCAGGTTGAGGCGCGCGCAGCCAAACTGAAGCGCCCTGCAGCGACGGGGACTTCATCAGCATGGGGGTGGCGTCTGCGACAGGTGTGGACTATCATTCTCATGACCGCCCTGCTGACCAGCACCGTGCTGGCCGGCGAGCCCACGCTGCATCGGGTAATACACCGTGCGGCACGCGAGGCTCCGGCGGTGGGTGTCACACCAGGCGTGGCAGCCTTTTCCTTGTTCCACGACGATGCGGCTAGGGCGCCGCATCTTGAGGCACATGCGGTAGCTGTGGGTGATCCCGCGGATACGCACCCCTGGGCTATTGGCGAACACCTTTCTGATGCGCAGCGCTCAGCCATGCTAAAGTGGCTAGGCACTGCAAGGGGGGCCTTCGCTTTCACAAGTGATGAACTGGGGTGTTTCAATGGTGGGACCATGCGTGTTCCATTGGACACTGACACCCCTTTGTTCCGACGCCAGCATCGCCTGAGTCAGGCCGAGTTGGATTTTGTAGCCGAGCAATGCAAGGAGTTAGAGGATGCCGGTATCATCAGGCAATCTTCCTCCAGCTATGCCGCTGCCGTTGTCGTTGCGCCCAAGAAGGACGCTATCACCGGGGCATGGACGGGTATGCGCATGGCCACCGATCTGCGGTTGCTGAATGCACACACACCCGTGGACCGTTACCCCATGCCACGTGTGGATGATGTCCTGGATAAGATATCTCCTCATGTGAAGTTTGTGTCCTCGCTGGACCTGCGTAGCGGCTTTCATCAGATCGCAGTTGCGCCGGAGGATCAGCGGAAGCTTGCATTCTGGGGGGGCGGCAATTTGTATGAGTGGGTGCGCATGCCCTTTGGGCACCGCAACGCTAGTGCTGTTTTCCAACGAGCTATGGACAAAGTGCTTGCAGGTCTTCCTTTCGCCGCTTGTTACATTGATGATGTAATCGTCTTTAGCGCGACATTTGAGGAGCACCTGGCGCACTTGGAGCAGGTTCGCTTGGCTCTCGAGGAGCATAATATGCGGCTGCACCCTGAGAAGTGCAAGTTCGCCCAGCGGACCCTCTCATTCCTTGGTCATCAGATTGTGCCGGGTGGCCGGACGCCTGATGCCGCCAAGGTCGAATCCATTGTGCAGGCCGCCGTACCCACGGATGTCTCAGGGGTGCGGGCGTATTTGGGTTTGGCTGGCTATTACCGAGGTTACATTGAGAACTTCAGCAGCAAGGTGAAGCCCTTGACCGAGTTACTCAAGAAGGGGTGCGTGTGGGCGTGGGGTCCCGCACAGCAACGCGCCATCGAGACAATCAAGCAGGAGCTCACGTCGGCCCCGATTCTGCGCGCCCCTGACTATGCTTTGCCGTTTGTGTTATATACCGACTGGTCCAAGGTAGGACTGGGTGCGGTCTTGGCGCAAAAGGATGGTGATGGGCGCGAGCACGTTATTGCTTATGCTAGTCGCAGCAACAACCCAGCGGAGAGCCGGTATTCTTCCTATGAGGGGGAGGCACTGGCTGTGGTGTGGGCCATCAAGCACTTTCGCCCGTATTTAGTTGGGCGCGTGTTTACTCTGGTGACAGACCACCAGCCGCTTCAGTGGCTAATGACCAACACCAACCTGACGGGTAAGCTCGCCCGATGGGCCATGATTATCCAGGAGTACCACATGACCATTGTGCATCGGGCCGGCAAGGACCATGTCAACGCCGATGTGCTATCCCGATACGCCATGCCTACCACTGTTGACCACACTGGAGCCCGGGCCATGGGTGCCGAGGGCTCGTCGGGTTCTGTGGTCTTTGTGAACGCTGCTGGGTATGCGGCCGACGATGAGGAGGAGGCGTGGTGGCGCAGTGTCGAGTACTCTGTGGCGGACTTCGGCATCAGCGACGACCCGGTGCGGCCGTCGCCATTCACGCCATCCAAAGCTGTGTGCGCTATGGAAGAGGGTAGGTCTCTGTCCTTTGACATTGATCCTTCTCTGCAGCAGCTGATCGCTGTGCAGGCTCTCTTAGCGCGTAGCTCTCTTGCTGATTGCTACACCGCTGATATCTGGCTAGATGGTCGAGTTTTGGAGCAAGTGCAGGGTGCTGTCTTGACTCCTACTCCAGTCGATTGGACTCCTGCTCAGAAGGCGACGGAGTTGAACAGGGTGCAGCACAGGGCTGCAACCTATGGTTGGGAAGATGGGGTTTTGTACAAGCTGTTGGGCAAGCGTAGGGTGGTCGTCCCACCGCCTGACAAGCGCGTTGCTATAGTGCAGGCGTACCACGAGCGGTATGGTCACTTGGGTGGCAATCGCACGCTCAGCCTCGTACGGACCAGCTATTGGTGGAATAACATGCGACACACAGTGGCCCAGGTAGTGGCCAGCTGTGTCCCGTGTGCTCGAACCAAGGCTAACTTTAGCGCAGATCATGGTGCCAAGGAGCTGATGTCGCTTCCCATCAAGGGCTTGTTTTATCGCTGGCACGTCGATCTGTGCGGGCCGTTTCAGGAGAGCCCTGACGGCAACCTCTATGTCATGGTATGCGTGGAGAGCTTTAGCAAATGGGTTGAGTTGATCCCCATTGCTGACAAGCATGCCGCTACCACAGCGAAGCATTTTGCAGACATCATCACCAGGTTTGGGGCTCCCGCGGAGGTAGTCACGGACCAGGGTGGTGAGTTCAGGGGTGAGTTCCAGGAGTTGCTGGATGGATGTCTTATTGATCACCGTCGCACTTCTCGGGAGCATCCTCAGGCCAATGGTTTGGCTGAGAGATTGGTGCAGACCGTCAAGCAGGCGCTGCGCAAGTGGAGCCTGCAGGTGCCGGAGTCGGCCAGGTGGGATCGCGAGTTGGCATGGATTGCCATGGGTTATCGCATGTCTCCCCAGGAGTCTCTCGCTACCTTCTCCCCGTATTTCCTTCTGTTCGGGCGTAATCCTCTTTTGCCTACGGAGGCACAGGTTGCGCACCCCGAACCCATGGCCTTCGACAACGCTCAGCAATTTTTGGTTGAGGTGCTGGCCAGGGCAGAGACTTTTAAGAAGGTCATGCCCATCGCGATGAACAACTTGTTCATTGCTCAGCACAGGGACTCCCTGCGTTACGCTCAGCGCCGGGGGGGCGCATACATGGCTCGCCAGCTGCGGTTTAGGCCAGGGCAGTATGTTTTCCTGCGCACTCAGCTGAAGCACACTTTGGATGTGGAGGCGGGGCCCACCATTTTGCGCATTGTGGCTATCAAACCATCGGGAGTGGCAATTTTGGAGGGCGCCGACGGGAGCCGTACGACAGACAACCTCAGCAATCTCAGTCCCTGCTCACTGCCCAATTTGGTCCACGACCTCCAACCGCACACATCTCGCCGAGTCAAGGACGCCCAGTGTCAGGTTTGTCACCGGGTCGATCAGGCGGAGTCCATGTTATTGTGTGATCAGTGTAACTGTGGTTGGCACATGCAGTGCTTGCAGCCCGTGGTCACCAGCATTCCGGAGGGGGATTGGTTTTGTCCAGTGTGCACCGCTGCGCAGTTTACCTCCCGCAGCTTGACTGCGGTCACCGCTGCCCTTGTCTTGGTACGATCGCTGTCTTCGTGATGGGGCCGGTCGCCAGCGAGGGGGGGAATCATGGGACAGGTCCTCGCCCACCCCACAGGGCATGCAGTTAAGGCAGGCACATCAGCTCAGCTCATTTGGGTTTTACCAAATTAAGCTGAGTGGCCAGCCGCCATGGTGGCGCCGGAGATTGTGGCACGCAGACGCGACAGCTGTCACGGACGCGCGCTATGTCATCCGGGCGCCCACTATGCACAAGACCGGTGACGTGCGCAAGGAATTTGTCTTCTACGCATTTTCGACAAAGGCTAGTGACCGGGGGGGACACTAGCACTTGCAGCATAAGAGCGGACGAAAGTGTACGTGCACGCGCGCCGGGCCAGGCACAGCTGGGCGCGCAGCACTGACTTGAGCGGACGGCAGCACAAGTGTGCAGCGTCGAGAGGATCATACGCGTGTTAGTGGACAGCTGGAGCTGAAGCTGGACTGCTGGACTTCAACAGCGCCGAGGCTATTGACAGGCCAGGTGTCTTTGTGGTGTAGAATAGCGGGTCAACGTTATGAGGACTGGACAGAAAATGGAAAAGGACAATTTGCGGTGCGGAGCCAGATCGCTGGAATGAATGCGAAATCGCTGGCAGCCCTAAAAAGGGATTTCTTCTAGAAAGGAACGATTAGACGCAATGTTTGCTGGGCCACTCACACGCAAGGTGTGAGCGTGCAGATTGTCTGAAGGATATTATGCTTCGACCTTGCTGGACGTGACTCAATGTCGGACATTCCCAGGGACAGAAATGCCGGAGCCTCTAGGAGATGAGATCGGCAACAGGGTAGCAATTTAGATTTGTCGGGATGCCTTCCTGCTTTTGTTGGCATGTGTGGTAGAAAGCCAGGACGGCAACTGGAATGCGGTTTCTATTCGCATGGTTCAGGCAGCAAGATAGTTTTGGCATTCCTGGCTGGACTGACAAGTGTGGCGTGTGTCATGCGTGTGGCATGACGAATGGTTTGGTTCATAGTCGAAGAGGACTCTCACGCAGCGTGTAGTCTCTTCGAGTCTCTCGTTAGTGGCCTTCGTGTTTCTCCCTTTCCTTGGGAGCAAGGCCGGTAGCATGTCATGGAGCGCTGCCTAACTGCGGGCTCGTGAGCATGGAGTGCATCGATATTGAGACTATCAACGTGTTGTAATTGTATAAACTTTCTCAATAAACTCCGCATGTGCGGCTTCATCATCAGACTGTGCAAAGTATGTGTTTTGAAAGCATTATTCTATAGCAGGGGAGGCAATAAGGTGGTTATCAGGCACGAGGGACAGTTCCTTGTCCTCGGCTGAGAGCCCTCCTTTCTTTAATCATGGGACAGGTCCTCGCCCACCCCACAGGGCATGCAGTTAAGGCAGGCACATCAGCTCAGCTCATTTGGGTTTTACCAAATTAAGCTGAGTGGCCAGCCGCCATGGTGGCGCCGGAGATTGTGGCACGCAGACGCGACAGTGGGACAAGTGCACAGCCAAATTCCCTGCGATCACTGTGATTCCTTTTTGCCTGGTACCACTCGCAGATTTGACCGTAAGATATTCGGCCCGCCATTCTGAACTGTCGGATCTTGGGTTCGAAATAAAATTATGACACTTTTGAAATGTTGGTGGTTTTGGGGAAACTATGGAAAAGGTGGCGCCCTGGCGCGGTCGTATGCGTGGCCGTAGATCAATCATCGGACGGATAAACTGGATGAGCGGAAACCCAGAACGAGAGGTCTGTCGTCAGGATCAATTAAATCAGCGGCGAAAACCCTTGGTGGAGGGGCGGGGGTGGCGGGGCGGGAGGTGGCCCCCAAGAAACCGCCCCAAGAAGCCGCGGCAGACTACGGGCGCGCTGAACCGTTGTGGAGGGGTGGCCAAGAAACCGCGGCAGTTACAAAAGGCGCCATGACGGCGCGCACTGACTTGTCAGCCTGGACCTGGTCAACAAGAATATTCTGCCGGCAGCCTGCTTCTTTTCCGGGCCTGGACACTTTCTAGATCGGAATCTGTATTGTCTGGCCCACTCTGGTTCCGGGAGACAATCTCTACTAAAATGGCAGCCTGAACAAGGCCTGAAGATTCAATCATGGCTCCGGACTGCTCCGGAACTTGGATTCTCCCTTTTTTATTTCCGCGAGGCGGTTACTGTTCAACTGAACTTTTCACGCGGACAAACAACAGGTAGGTACTGCAATCTGGTTCAAAAGCAACTTCCCCGCCTCCCTGGAAACTGAACCCCCGACGCAGTCGGGGCACGTGTAGGGTGTAGATTCCGTAACGTCTTTATTTCATGTCCATCTACGGACACGATGGTCCGAGAAATGAAAAATTCATTGCTTTGGACCAATTCTGACCAAATCTCGGGACAAATCTACCAGTTCGTACTTGTCCCACTGCAGTGGTACAAGTTCCGCACTTGTCCCACTTGTGGACAAGCTGCTTGTCTCACTGGACACTCGTGGGACGCAGCGCTCTAGTGGCCACTCGGGACGACTTGTAGTCACTCGGGCCATGCGGCCCTCGTGACTACAAGTCGGCCCTCGTGACCACTATAGCGCTGGTCCCACTCGGGTCCAGTGAGACAAGCTACACCTGTCAAGGCCCGAAGGTCAGGACTGGTGAGACTGTGCTGTTGTTGTTTCGGCTACATCTGTGCGGATTTCGGCTACATCTGTGCGGTTCTCGGGTGTACCTGTCCGTCCGTCCGTCAGATTCACCCATCTGACGGTCGTAAAACGTTGGGAGAGTAAATGGGTGGGAGAGATGAGCATTCTTGTTGCCCACGCCGCACATGCATGGGCAGCAGAGACTGTGCTGATGAGCGCGGGCCCCAAACACCTGAACACGCTGACAAGGAGTTCAGTTGATTCCGGTGCCAGTTGTCCGACAGTGTCCAGTTGTCGACAGTATGTAACAGTGAGGGGGCCGAATTTGCGCATATTCGCCAGCGTAAGGTGGCTTGCGAAATATGCACCGCCACATGGGATTTTAATTTTGTTTTTAAATATTTGTTAAATAATATCCGATGACCCCTGAAAAAATACGGAGATCCGCCACAGGACGCCCGATGGTCTGTATGTAGGGAAAATGCCTTTTGGAAGTTAAAGGTCAGATAGCACGTTATAACTTGATACGAATCAAATACGTATCCATTAAAAATTCAGAATAAGTGAATAACTTACATCAGAGTCAAATATATATATATATTAAAAATATAATTACTTACAGCAGAGTGAAATCACTCAAACCAAAGCAAACGCCCAGCTATAAACCTATATACAGAGCCATGTCAAAGCTCTATACTACGATAAGACCAATGGAAACGCCTAACGGAGGAACCTAATAGCCCTGCTGCACCGCAAAATCAGCCCGCGTACGGCGGAGCATGATGTCAGCCATGGCCCGAGTCAGCGCCACCGACAAGCGCTGACGCCAATATGACGTCCAGGTCCGCGCCGACCATGGGGCCCGCTGGCCCTCCAGGTCCAGCCGGTCCTCCCGGAGCCGGCAACACTCCTTGAAGAAGGCGGAGGTCAGGGGCCCCATGGCCCCAAACTCCTCCAGGACAAAGGGCACCACACGATGGTGCCCGACGTCGCCGTAGGCCAGGAGCTTGGCCCGCTCCGCCCGGTCCGCCGTGTAACCTGCCGTGAGGGAGGCCCCAGCGTGAGGGAGGCCCCAGGTTATATATATATAACCCCTATTGAGTGATAGGGGCTTGTGGGGTACCGGGGAGCTATTATTGAGTGATGATGATTGAGTGATAATTGAGTGATAAAATATTGGAGTTTTTTGACTTTTTTACTGACACCCGTCACGGGCTTACTGGCCCTTCTCAACCCCCGCCAACCTTGGCTCAAGGATCGCCGGGCTTTAGAGGTGCTTTATAATGCTGGCATCCGTCACCACCAGCCGTGGGTCTGCCGCCTACCGATCCCCTCCTACTCCCGAGCCTGGGGGTGCGATGGTTCGTGACGGGCGTGAAAAGTGTGACTTCCGTTTTGCTCAACCATGACCGACCGCGGACAGCGGGGTGGGTGAAACTGTGGGAGAGGGTGTAGCGTTCTGCTCAACTTTTATAACAAAAGCATTCAAAAGTTGAGCAGAACGCGGGACCTCGAAAAGTCAAGCTCACCGCCCAGCGCGCACCTGGGTCGATGGACGGCGTGAAAAAAAGTGACTTCCGTTTTGCTCAATCCGACCGACCGCGGACAGCGGGGGTGTGTGAGAACAGCGGGAGAAGGTTCAGCGTTCTGCCAACTTTTATAACAAAAGCATTTAAAGTTGAGCAGAACGCGGGACCTCGAAAAGTCAAGCTCACCGCCCAGCGCGCACCCGGGTCGCTGGAAAACCCAGCCCTGGTCGGGAAATTCGCGGAACTTTCGTGCAGGGGTCTGCGTCCTCGCGGTACTCGGGAAGGGCGGGAGAGGGGGTGGCGGGGTTTAGGGTCTTTTTTTCAAAAGGATGCGCCACTTTCAAAAAATGTCTAAGCGTATTTGTGGGTGTTAACCGGCAAGGGATTTCTATTTGGAGCCCTGGTCAGGCATAGTCATCGCTGCCGTTTTGGCCCCTGATTTAACGAAACGCAAACTGATAGTCACTAGGCATCTTGAACTCCCTTACTTTCTGATATCTTCCGCTATCTCTGCCTGCTTCCCCCACCATTCTGGCTTATACTTCTCAAAGAATTCGATCATGCACTCTTTAGAGACGTAGGCGTCGCTTGCCTTCTCGTGCTCCTCGCGCCAAGTTCTCATATTAATGCCCAACGTGGACGCGAGGATGGACTCGAGGACCCCCACACACTGCTCGAAACTTAGACACCCAGGTCCGTTCTTGCTCCTCCTCGATACCCAAACACCGACCGGAACTTCCCCTGGTAGGTACATCCAATCCCGGTCGAGTTGTTCACCGCCTCAGTCAGCCTCTCGCGGCTGATAGCCGTCGACGATGCACTCTTGCCGTCTAAGCAAAACTCCATGATCCCACTGCCAGCCAGCAGTTTCTGGCCATTGTGAGGCGGTAGGCGTGATCGATCTTCTTGTTCTGACGAGCCCGAAGACGTTCTCACTCTTCCTCGCGCGGTCGTCGACGATGCCCTCGCCAATCGCCGCCTCCCATCCGAGCTCTGTCACGCGAGAGTACTGCTCCCTGGCATGGTACGTCTCGCGAGCCTTTTCATCGGCCAGCTCCTTGATGAGGCCCTCGTCTATGAGGTCCTCTGATATCTTGTACCGGTCATGACACAGTTCGTACATCTCGACGAGCTTGCACTCGGCGTCTGTCAATATCGCGTCACGGTCACCTGCCCTCGCCGTGAGTTCGCGGTACTCCTCGGCGCTGATCATCCGCGGCTCAAACTCTCCCTTCTCTATTTTCTTCAGCTTTGGTGCCTCTTCCGACCTGCCCGCCTGGACTTCTCCTGCTATCTTGTAACCATACCGCTCCCTCAGCGTCCTTATCATAAGTTCGTCGTAATGGCTCCTTGACGCCCCTAATGCTTCTAGGTTGCGGCACAGTAAATTGTACGCTGGGGATGTGTCGCCAAAAAGGCGCTCCCCGTCCTCGCCCCATGAACTAATGACGCTAGATTTCAACCCTTTCATCATCATGAACATCTCGTCGACTTGTTGGCGAGTGTGGCTCTTGATCAGCTTGAAATCCGCAAGCGGTCTGGTTGCGGGCGTGGTCGAGTCGAGGTAGAAAACGTGCACGTCGCCCTCTCGCAGCTGCCTTACGCGGTGCATTTGTTGGAGTGTAGTGGTGTATGGGGCGTGCTTGTCACTGTTCCGAGCCATGACGATCATCGAGTCGAACGTGGGAAGGGTGTACGAAACGCCAACGGATATGGTCGGACTGTACTCGAGGTATTGGACATCTTTCCACGCCTCGTTCGCTCCCAGGTCGAGGTCGCCCTTCGGCGTCTTGCTGGTGTATCGGCGCGTGTTGACACCGTTGAGAGAGTCTCCGAGCTGTTCGCGGACCCTGTCGAGCGTGCCGCCTGCCTCAGAACTGACCAGCACGAACGTCTTGCCAGCGTCCAGAAACTTCTTTGCCTGCTTCGACGCCTGGTATATCCACTCCTTCTCGCACCCCCTCCCTGGCTTGATGCATGTAAAATGTAACACCCTGTTAGTAGGTCTAACGTACTCGTTGTTGATGACGCGAAAGTCCGTGGCTGGTCTGTGGGACCTGATGAAGTTAACAGCCCCTGCCGTGATGTTGGCATCCGATGCTATCAATACTTTGGCGTTCGTGATGATGTCCATGAGTGCCTTGAAAACGTTCTCTCGGTCCCTCATGACGGCATTAGACAAGGCGTTAAAAATGCTGTCGACCTCGTCCAAGATAACGACGTCGAATCTGCGGTCCTGTAGGCGCAGGATGCTGTTGAGGACTACCAGCACGCGTGGGTGGGTGATCCAATAGTCATTGGCGCCTTCCTCCTTGCGAGAGTTCTTGAGATAGTTGAGGAAGTATCTGTAATCAGCCAGCAGTTCAGCACGCGTTCTCGTTTTGCCGCCGTTCAGGGCTGGATCAATGACATCTTTGTTGAGGTTGTACTCTTCCTGCCTGGATAGGGAGATGTTGGCGAACATCAGCAACACTCGCGCATCTTTGTAGAGATTGAGGACCGCCGCGATCATGGCGCGGTTTGCCTCTGATTTCCCAGTGCCCATGCTCGACTGGGTGATGTACGTGAGCTTCTCGGTGCTGCCTGGATGGAGGGAGTGCACGATCGGCGCCAGGTCGAAGTGGCGCACCTTCCCCTCGCTGTACACCTCGGTGAACTCGACCTTGTCGGAGATGTACTCGAACCGGTCGGCGATCTTGATGTGCGTCTTGCACGGTTTGGGCTTCTCGGCCCAACAGGTGTACGCCACCTCACCGTCGCTATACTCCTCGACCCTTGGCCCGTGACCTGGACTGTTGTGGCTCTCCTTGCATATCAGACACTTGGTGCCTGGGTCCAATGTAAAGCGAGAGACTTTGACGGCGCCCCCGCGCATAACAGAAAACTGTTCCTGTGTATTCATGTACCTGGACCCTGGCGACACCTTCGCGATGGCCTCGACTGATCTGGCGACTTTCGAAGCGTCCACAAACGTCCCAGAAACGGTTTTCCACATAGAGATGGACGCACTGGGAGCCCTCCTTCCAGCGTTTCCGGATTTCTTCATGTAGTGCTCCTTCCACCCCTCGGGCATCTCGACGGTCTGGACGCCTGTCTGGTCGGTTGTGGGGTAAATGTTGACTAGATGGTCCTTGATGTCGTCCGACCCGCTGATGATGCGCAATACCGCGTTGGGGTCGTGCTGGCCAAACTTGTGGTGGCCCACCATCCGAAAACATCTGTTTTTCGTGTAAATCGACTCATCGATAACCAGCTTGATGTTTCCATCCGTCGCGCAGTCCTTGGGGATGTCCGCAAACGTCTCCCATTTTTTCTGGATGTACGGCCAACCCTTCTCTCGGTTGATGAGGAGCGCCGCGTCTTTGTGAAATGTCGAGTCGGGGTCGAGGAAGTGGCTGCGGACATAATAGCCAAATTCGTTGATGATGTAGTGTCTCGCGGCCAGGTCGGTGGTTTTTAGGTATTTGACCACTATGTGAAATGACACCTTCATGCCGTCTCCTTTCTCTCTCGGTGAGCCTGAGATGAGATACTTGAAGCCGTCTGGGTTTTTTTCCAGCACATCGAAGCAGAAGGCCTCAAAAATGCGTATGAAGTGGTGGAGCACGTCTGGGATGTCCTCTCCTTTTGGGTAGATGTCATCGAGGTCGAAGTGCATCCAGGAGGGGTGATCCTCCTTGACCATCTCGTAAAGGCAGTGCATGTCGATGTGTGGATGGTCGATACACTCCTTGTGAATTTCCATAAGGTGTTCGACATCCCTGACGCTCGTGTACTTTTTGGCTGTTTTCTCGTCCTTGTCGAGGGCTGCCAAGAAAGGATGGCCTAGTTTCTCTCCATTGTCGATTGCCATCTGTTGGGCTGGGAGCCAGCGCGGGTTGTACTTCAGGTAAACTTTGGTCGTCATGATGAATGTGTGTATACCTCTATGCTTAGATTTTTTTTTCTGGCTGGACTCGGGTTGGAATTTTCTGGGTTGGACAAAAACTTGGATTTTATTAATCAATAAAAGAATAGACTTTCTCAATGGTCGAAAAAACCCGGGACTTTTATAACTACGTTATAAAAGGGTGACAATCAATTTTCAACAAGTGAGCGAATCAATCATTCCTCATTCTTTCGTATTGGATCTGGACGTTGACCGAGTGCGCCATCATTTTCGCAAACCGCTTCCTCGCCGCCATGCCTGCAATGACAAATTGGGTCACGAAAGCCTGGCGAGCGTTGTCGACGCCGTGGAAATGTTTGCGGAGGATCGCGCCGAATGTTTCGACTGACATTGGGGCTTTTTTGCCTCGAGAAGGCATGAACAAGTAAGGCCTGTCTTTCCGCATGTCGAGCGCTTCTCGCAACGTTTTCAGATTCTTGGGGACTACAAAATCTATCGCCCCGAGGACCGGCGCGGTCTTGTGGGCGTTGATGATGAACCTGTACTCTTTTGGGATGTAGCCGTTCTCGGTCTTTCCCAATTCTTTCGCCGATTTCACAATCCGGGCGTCGTGGTAGTCGAGCCTGACAGGTGGCAGTTCTTCGCCGGAAAAGTAGAGGAGGCCGATGAGCGCCTTGTCGCTCTCCAAGCCCTCTTTGACGGCCTTATCTCGCAACTCGACGAGCTCGGGCCATGGGTGGGCTGGTGGCTTGTTTTCGCTCACGAATTCCGCGTTGGCCTCGAGACCTTCCTGGGACGTCGCCATGTCCTCCACGTAGGCCTCGCGCACGTCTTGCGGGATCCTTTTGCCGGCATCCATCTGGTTATCGATCGAGTTGATCGATGAGAAAAGGTCCTTGGCGTTCGTCTTCTTGGTGATGGCGCGGTCCTTCTTGCCGCCCCTCTCGGAAGGCTCAGACAGGGCGTCTACGGCCTCGCGCACTTTCTTGGTGTCGAGGAGGGGCGTCACAGGTTTGGCACCGTCTTTGTCTGGTTCGTATCCTAGATGCCTGAGGATCTTTGTCAACCGCGCGAGGTATGTCTTCCCAGAACCCCTCGAAATCTGCCCCTTGGCCCTCTGCGCCCTCTTCCTTCCCGCCCCCTCAGCGGGGCTTAGCGTCTCCGGCAAATTCGCGACCATGTTCTTGGCGTCGTCCAAGGACCAAAGGGCGGGGTGTGCCAATGTCTTCTTAGGCGGCGCGGGCTTTGAAGGTGCTTCCTGGGGTTTGCACTCCTTTTCTGGGAGGCCGACGACTGCTCGCACCTCGTTGACCTCTTCGCAATCTGTCCCGTGTTTCTCCAACCACTTCTCGGTGGGTGTCCACTGGTCCTTCTTGGCCATCGCTCTCATTCGCTGTAGGGCGGCCTTCTCTGGGTGTTTGAGCCGATAGCGGGCCTGCGCTTCCCGGCGTTGGCGGAGTTCTTCCTCGGACCTGACGACTTTGACCATGGCGGGTACTTATACCTATACATTAGAAAAAAATTTGGGATTTTTGAACGCACTGTTGATTTTTGTTTCGATTCTTGGGCATCGAGCTAATATTTTTAGGGTATGAAAACTTGCAGCCAAGGGTTGATGAATTTCGAGCCAACTTTTTTAAAATTTCACAAGTCCCAAAACACTGGCACCCCTTGACAAGAAGTTTTCAAGGCCCGGGAACTTTCTCTCGATGCCTGCCAAAAAAATCGGAATGGTCGAAAATGTCGGAAATCATTCCGCGCGCTTCGCGCAGACCTCTGTCACCGGCCGCCGCCCCCTTCCCACACCCTCTCGCGCCAAGTGGCGTAACTTTCTCGTTTGTAGTCCGTTTTCGACGTTCTTGGTGTCCCCGGAAAGCTCTACTCAAGGCGCACACAATGGTGCAAATAGATATCAAATCGAATAAAGAAAACGTGAGTTTTAGGTTCTTTTGTCATCGCCACCCGACTTCCCTTTCTTAGGCCTCCCCCAAGGCTTGGGAAGACCTGTTTCGGGGTCGATATTATGAGTCCTCGGCTTTGTGTCCTTCGACCCCGCGGGCCTACCACGCTTCTTGGGGCTCCGAGGGATGACTTCCTTTTTGATTTTCGGGGGGCGAGGGGCCTTTGGCGGAGGGGGGGGTTGCGGGGTTTGCGTTTCATGGCGATGATGTGCATCAACTTTTGGCGGCACTCGTGGCCTATCCCGGTATGCGTGGGGGGCAGCTCGCCGTCGTACCCGCACTCTCGCACAAACGCCGCCATCCTCTCGTGGACCTTTGGTGCTATTCTGGCGCCGGTCAGGTAGCGCACGAGTGTGGCCAGGTTGAGCACCAGATCTCGGCGGTCGGAACTGCCACGGTAGGAGTTGTTATTCACCTTGAGCCCCGCGCAATTGTGAGTGGCTGGGTCTGGGAGGCTATATTGTGGGGAGGGCGTCGTGGGCTGAGAAAATGCCTGCTTCAAGTCCATCGCAAGTGTATAGTAATAAGAATAGATTTTATTTTTTCAGGACCAAGTAGGTATCAAAGTTTTTCCTATAGCGTTTCGAGTCGTCTGGTTCGTCGTTGTCGACCGCGAGGAAGTCGTGTGGGCTGTTTTGGGTGGCGTACTCCCACAGTGCCAGGAAGTCCTCTGGTGACGTGTGACCCGCCGATTCTTCTGCGATCTGTCGCGAGGCCCGCCGGTCCTTGGTGCGGAAGAGCACGAGGAACGAGACGTTGGCGCGGACGGACCTCGGAACTCCCGCGCTCGTGAATGACTGGTTGACGAAGACCATGGACGTTAACAGGTGCCGGTGTTTGAATGCAAAGGACGACACGGGACCTTTCGAGTCCGCCCGGTAGAGCTTTGACCCCGCCATGTCGTCGATGAGGATGATCGAGGAGGGAGGCCCGTACTGGAACCGCGTCTCGGGCTCTTTGAACTGAAGCCTGTCGAGGGTCAAAAACATGTTGAGGTCCATGTCTTCTTCGGTCTTCTGGCCGTCTAAGAACTCCTTCTTGAACTTTTCCCACACCTTCAAGTCCCGCTGGTACTCCTCGTATTCCGTGAGGTCTTTCTTGATGTCCGCCACCATCTGGTTGAAGCTGTCGTCCGTGTACGTCTCCATACTCATGGCGGGCGTCGGAAGGAGCTTGTACTTCGGCTCGGTCGTGGCGGACCCCGAGATCAGGTACAGTTTGTCGAAAGAGTGCGCGTCGAAGTACGCCTTGACCATGTTGATGGCCGCCGTCGTCTTCCCGGTCCCTCGCATGCCCACAAAAGAGGCGATAAAGTGCAGCCTTGGCGCGTTGGATGGGACCTGGCGGGTCTTGGCGTATTTCAGCTTGAGGTCCTTGTTGGCGAGCGGCGTCTCGATGTGGATGCTCTCGATTTCTGGCATTTATTAGAAGGCAGAGATTTTTAGTCGTCGTTGAGCGAGGCCAGCAGGGATGCCCGGATAGCCAGCATCCTTTGCTCGTAAGGCGTGAGAGTCGGCGCGGTCTTCACGGCAGGCGGAGGGGCTTTCGGTTTGGCGGCCTGTTCGCGCTCCTCCTGCTCGACCTCGTACTTTGGCTTCTTCCCGCGGCGGGGTCGAGGGGTGTCCGTCGGAGTCTCGGCGACCTCCTCGGCGGCCAACAGTCGTTCTATCCGGAACTTGTTTCGCTTCTCCTCCAGCTCGAGCTCGACCAGTCTCTGCCGCTGGAGTTCGAGTTCCTTCTCAAGGACCTTGCGCTTGGTGATCTCGGCCTCGCGCTCCTCCTGGCGCTTCTTGGCGCGCTCCTCGTTCCTCTTCTGGTGGTACGGCCGCATCTTGTCCCTGAGGGCCTGCTTCTGCTCCTCGGAGAGTTGTGCGCCCTTCTTGTACTTCACGGCCTTGCTAACCTCCTCGGTCTTTACGGGCTCCTGGGGTGCTGTCGATTCCACGTCGGCGGCGGCGGGGCTCGTTGGCGAATCTGGGGCGTCTGGGACTGGGTTCATTGGCGCTATAGTTAATGTCTTAGATAATATTAGAACAACATGGTCGTGGTTAGCGGGAATCCTGCCAATTATAACCTGAGCACAGGGCTCGGAGAGGACACGGTGGACGAGCGAATTGCGGACCTCGAGAGCGATCTCCAGTCCCTTCAGCTGCAGGTCCATCCCTTCGACTCGCACATCACCGTTAACGGGGTCCGCTACGTATACCCGAGCGCCCCGACGCGAGTGAGACTGGGCGACAACTACAGCGAATGGACGGCCGTCACGACAGGCGAGACAAGCGGGATGTTAGAGGTCGACGGGGGCATCGTCGCAGATTGGATTCGGATTTCCTCTTTGCGACTGCTCGACCAATACGCGACAATTTCCGAGATCGTCGCAGACCGAATATTGACGCGCGATCAGATCGACTGGCTATTTGATAGGCACAGTGTTGGATACACCACATTGCCCAGCCCTAGCGCCATGTTCACGATCCAATACGAGAACGGCACCTTGTCTGCCCCTGGAACTACGTTCACGATCACAAACAATCAGGATATCCGCATACTTCTTCCCTACACGGTCACGGGAGGAGACAGCGACGGGAAATGCACGTACCAAGTCCAGGTTCTTGGGGCTTTGGATCCGATCAACGCAAGCCAGACTGTAGACGGTCCTCACATGGACGAAATCCATTTTGGAAGCACCGGTCATGCGTATTTTGGAAAACTGATGAGTTTCTCTCAGGTCGGGTTTGCGACGACTAGGGACCTGAATAGGATGCAGAGACTCTCTAACGGCCTCCACATCACGCGCACATACGCCCCTCTAACGGCCTGGGACATAGGGCGGATCGACCAGCCGACCGAGAGTTACTGGAGAACGACCGCGCCTTACCAGACGTGGGTAGTCGTTGGCGACGGCGGTGTGCCGCCTCTAAAGATAGGGATCAAGAACACAACGCCGTGGGCTTATCAACGGAAACTGCCCATCTCGTGGAAAGTCGACGATGTCGCGTTAACCGACGCCGCGGGTAGTTTCCAGCTTGACGTGGACGGGGGACTGCGCGGAGAGGACGCGGTTACGTGCGCGTTGACGTCGGCGGATCATGGGAAACTCGTGTCGGCCGATGTGACGATCTACAATGACGCGACGATGACGACGTCTACTACCCAGCGAAAAATGGCTGTTGTGGGCTTAGTGAAGACAGACCCGCTCGTCCCAGCGATTCGAACACCCAGCCATTACTTCACGACGACAAGACCGGCGAGGATCGGCGTGCAGATGTACGCAGACCATTCCACGGGATGGGGCGACGGCGCGCAGACGCCCGCAAATTACGAGATCGTCGCGGACGGGTCCGTGATCGGATCCGTGACCGGCGCCGGGTTTGGACTATCTTCTGCCACACTCGTCGCAGGAGACGGTCCAAATCACGCCTCGTTTCTCGTGTCCTCGCGACGCCCCGCACTTGACCGGAGAGACCGTGACGGTAAGCGGACCGTCCAAGACGTTCCATAGCCTCCTGCATTTCTCGCGAGATCCCGCTACGACTTTGCAGCCGACACACGACAAGTACGAGTTCACGCCCGATCCCGCGAGTTTTTACGGGCTGGCCGCGAACGATGTCACACCTCCTGAGAAGTGCGTCGTGTTCAGCGACCAGGAAATCGACGGTCCGTTTGTCCTGTGTTTCGAAATGATCGTCCCGTCCGGCACCGCATTCGTCTCGCTCTCGGATCACAACGACATAACGGGAAAGTACCACCCCGCTTTCACGGACGGTCACAACTGCTGGAGGAATCAAGGAGCAGCCGACAACTGGTGGTCGGTTTGTGGGATCAATATCGACAAGACGAACGGGAAGATCGGGCTATATCAAAACCGGAAGATCGCCACTGAGTATACACTCGACGCGACGTGGGCAAGTAAGACGATCTTCTGGATAGCGTTTAGGAGACGGTCCGATGGTTTAATTGATCGATACATCTCCTATTCCGCTCCCACTGGTCTGAGCAGTATGACTAAGCTAGCGAATTCCGTGACAGGCATTTTCACAGCCTCTCCGACCGGGATCATAGCTCCGTATGCGCCTGGTCAGGTGAGGTTAGTTTTTCATCTGGACAGCGCCCACCAGACGATTATCAACGCGTGCGAAATAATCGACAATACGAACAATGTCGAGTTCATCTCGCTTACGACCACGAACTCAACAGGCCTTTACTCAACATCTGGAAACACTCTGCGGCTCACTCACCGCGGCACACAATCGCTAATTTGTTCGATCATGGGCCGTAACTACTTCTCCTCTCCTGTTCCAGGGGTGGCGAACCTTTATTACATAGAACTCTGACAACGAAAGATAACCTCATCCACGCCGTCGCAAAGTTGCCGCCATACGATTATGGGAATACGCCCATGACGTACCCAGTTGCTGTCTACGGGGTACTACCAGACCTCCCACACATAAAAAATTCACAGTTGATTTGTATTATAACTCAACGTCTCTAAGTAATACCAACCCCGTAAGCACCATTACAAAGGGCGCAGATTGGGAAGGAGGCACGCTTTCCGCGGCAACTTGGATAAGTGGATCGACTAGATGGATCGTTGTATCCATCGAATTACCGACGCCATTCTCTCCTTCTATAGGAGGTCTAACGCACTTGTTCACTGTGACGTTCACGCCAACGGCTTCTTTTAATCCACATTCCACCCTCATCATTACGTCCTCATCGACGGCAAAGTTTTATGGGGACGGGGGTTTTCAAGTAGGCACGACATCATACCTCAATGAGGCTGTCTACACAGACGAGCGCGAGGCCCATAGAATCCCATTCTCGATAACCGGGATGCGAACGGTGGCCTATGACTACATGCAGCCAGAGCTCTGGGAACTCGGACCAAAGGGAACTCTGAGCTTTCGAGATCAAAACGGGGCTGTCATATCGCCCCCGACCACACTTAGCGCGTTCTATCTCCGGGTCCATTTCACGCAAGGTGCGCCCGCCCTTCTGGACATCGGCCACCCCTACAGACTTCTGCCAGATGCCGTGAATTTCATTTATGGGCCTGGCACAACCGGCAGGCTCCTTGTCGGTCCATCTTGGCGAGTCGCGCCTGGTTATGACGAGGCTGACGGGGTGTATGAGATACTCTTGAGGGTGGATAAGCCGCTGGGTTCTGGTAGTGCTGTGGTGTATCTCGACCCGCCCCTCAAATGCAGGTCCAAGTCAGGATTGCCGGCAAGTGGGGAGATATTTGGCCCAATCACGTGGACTGTTTAAAATCTTAGTACAGTGTTATAAAGCACATGATGCCTCGGAAGACGTCAAAACGCCCAAGTAAGAAAGCACACAAGCCTCGCCGCAAGGTCCGCACCACTGCCCAAATGCCCACGACGAGCACGATGACCAACTCCATCATCATCCACTCGACCCCAGTGCGCCGACCCGCCAAGAAAGGCAAAGTCGCCGAGACCCGCGGGTTCAGGGACGCGATGTTGATGTCCGCCATCATGGCAAACGCTAAACCTGTCGCGTACCCTCCCTTGTCCGCCTATGACCAAAAACCTGAAGCGGCCGCTCCAGTGTCTGTCCCAGTAGCACCACCAGTAGCTGCCTCGCCAGAACCAGCGAGACTTGAAGGCGGGTCGCGATTTTCTAGTATCGACTATGAATGTGCCGATTGCGGGTTAAAGCCAAAATCAAATACACAACAAGGACTGAACCAGCATCTGAGAGCAATGATCAAGAAGAAGGAACCGAAGCACGTATCCGGGGCCCTTAGACGGGGGGAGCTTACTGGTATTAGTGGGTCTCGTGAATCTCCCCTGTAAAAATTTCGAATGCTATATTGCAAAGGTCTATGAATATGGACAACCTCTTTTCCGACGCCGAGATGCTGCAGATCGCCCAGTGGATGACACTCTACCCCGACACCCCTCGCGAGTTCATCGAGGCAGCCATGCTGTACTGTAGGAGCAAGCCGCTCACCGGGAAGGAGAGGAGGGTCCTAAAGAGGAAATCGCGTGGGCTTGCGGGAGAGAGTGGCAAGGTCGTGATCCACGGCAAGAACGAAATAACTTCTGAAGTCATTGTAGAGAATGAAGGAGTACGTTCAGGAGTGCAGGACGTTGACGCTGAGGACCGAGAACAGGACCAGGGGCGGTCTACATGATCCAATTTGGGACATCCCTGCTGGCCTGCTAGAGGATTACCACGACGTGGGGCTGACCTTGCTGACGATTCCCTACGAGCAGACACACATCAACAGCAATAACAACACCTTTGAGGTCACGATGGCGACGGCGCACACGGTCTCACTGCCGGTCGGGTCGTGGACCACCATCGAGAACCGCCAGAACATCGAGACGACTTTATTGACAATCGACAGCAGCTTCACAGTCACCTATGATCGGGCCAATAGTCGGTACACGTTCGTTGCAGAGAGTCCGTTCCAGTTCCTGGTTGGCGAGTCGGTCGGGCGGGTCCTCGGGCTAACACCCGGCATTCATCAGTCGAATGACCAGTTCGTCGTTTACAGCAACCGACCAGCCACGAACGGGCGGCTGCGGGCCGTGTATGTTTACTCGGACATCGTGCGCGGGAATGTGGTTTCGGCGACCCACGGGACGGTCTACGGCGGTCTGTTGGCGTGTTGTCCGAACCTGTCCAAATTTCTCGAGCCCATCATATGGCAGGCGCAGAGTCCACTGTGGCAGCACGTACGAGACTCACCTAGGTCGATCAGCCTGCGCCTGTTAGACGAGGACGACGCACCGATCCAGCTGTACAGCGACTGGGTGGTTCAGCTGACTTTCCGGATATCCCCGCAAAAGGCCATGGGGGTCGAGGCGCGGAAGATCGGGGGTATTCTCAAGTACATGGCGCTCGACAAGGACGTTCTGCCTGCGAGAAGATTATCTAACCAGGTAGGTATAAACGAAGAGGATGAAGCTTGATTTCGGCAAAGTCGTGAGCACCGCGCGTAAAATCGGACACATGGCGGGGGACGCGATCAGGAAAGTCGGCGAGGGCGCGCGGTTCATCAAGGGTGCCGCCGGTGCCGCGGACGCAGCTCTCGGGCACGTTCCCAGCAAACTCCTCGAAAGCTCCCCAGTCTTGGGAACGGTCTACAAGGCCGCGAAGACCGGACTCGACGCCCTTTCGCACATCGAGAGGAAGGTGGACGCGCACAGGGCGTCCAACCCGCTGCTTGGTAAGTTCCTAAGCTAGCCGGATTTTTATCTAAGGTAGAAGGTATACAACACACACCATGTCTTCTGACGGTTCTTGGTACAATCGCGCGATCCCGAAGTCCATGCAGTACCTCATTAAGACGCTCGGTCAGCACTCCACGTCCCGCGTACAGCTCTCCACGCTCTCCGCCAACTCCGGCATCAAGCAGGGGTCGGTGGTGGCGGTCCGGCTGCCTACCCATGGGTTTGCCGACCTTCACTCGTTCGCCATGTTCTTTGAAGCGACACCGACTACGACGGCTGGTTTTTGCAAGTTTCCACCGTACACGTCTTCGCTCATCAGGCGGCTCGAGGTGCTGGTTGGTGGCCAGTCTGTGGACTCGATCAACGATTACGCCCAGCTCTTCAACACTTTGTTGACGGTCCATGGAGGACAGGGATTTATCAACTCTCAGGGGCCTGCCGGTTGGTCTCTCAACGACGCGGCTAACGTAACCCTTACAGCGAACACAGCACAAAAAGGTATTATTGACAACTGGCTCGGGTTCTTGTCCGGCGACCCTCGAATCATCGACCTCAGTCTCTTTCCCCCGATCGAGATCCGCATCACGCTCATGGACGGCGGGGTGATGATCCCAGGAGCTGCTGGTGCTGGTATTGCGGCTGGGGCTGGTCTCGGGTTTGAGCTGAAGGACATCCACTTCTCGATCGACACGTACAGGTTCCAAGAGGATGTGGTCTCTCAGATCTTCGCGTCTCGGCTGGCTGAGGGTGGCACCTTGCCGTTCAGGTGGAAGACCTGGCAATCGACCAAACAGACGATTCCCGGCGACACCTACAGCATCAAGGCTACCCTCTCGTCTGCATCCGCGTCAAAGTTGTTGGCTGTCCAGGTAGCAGCCGCAGCTGATGGGGCAAACGCGCGATACAACACCATGTTCGCGCACACCGCCGACGGCCTCACCGGATTCCAGTTCGACATCAACGGCAGCAATCAGACACCAGCGTACAGGATGGGCATCACAGAGGCATGGGTGAACCTGGTTAGCGCCTTCAATGACCAGGGGAACAGTCTGTCGTGCGCAAGGGCAGACATCAATCCCGAGACATGGGCTGGTAGCGATTTCGTCATGGCTTGTCACCTCAACATGCCATGTGCTGGCGCCGAGTACCAGAGCGGTCTCGATCTACGGGGCACTGCATCGGTAGTGACTCTGCGCGTCGACAGCGCGGGTGCGGGTCATGTCTCGTACATCTTCGTAGAGATGGAGGCGAAGATGGACGTCGGCGCAGGGCGGCAGGCGGCCGTGTACCTGTAAAAATGTCTGATGGTTAGTGTATAGCATTCGATGGATTATCTCAAGGACCCGCGATACACCGCGAATCCTCTCAACAGAGTCACGCTGGTCTTCGACACCCCTGAGCTGGCCGATAATGGCACGGCGACTAACTTGCCGCCAAGAAGGGCCCGCTGATGGAACCCAAGTTCCAGTATCCTCTGCCAAAAAAATAGTGTCATTGTGGTAGTATACTAGCTCCATGTCGTTTGAGTATGGTGTTTGTCCTGCTTTGATGCGGAAGAAGCGTAAACCGGTAAGAATAGCGCCGTCAATCACATTAACAACTACAGGAGGATCATATCCCAGCGCCTCCCCGATTGCAGTAACAGCAACATTCAGCCAACCAGTCACCGGTTTCGCCTTGGGTGATATCGCTGTCATAAATGGTACTGCATCCGGTTTAACGGGTAGCGACACCTCCTACACGTTCACTGTGACTCCGGCAGTCGCTTATTCACTGACAACCGTCAGCGTTGGAGCAAATGCAGCAATCAACACGCTAGGAATCGGCAACACGGCCTCCTCCACCCTCTCCTTCACGTACTCGCCCCCTCCGACGGTGACTCTCGCGACGACGCGGGCTCGACGCCATCATCGACTCCAGTGGAAGTGACCGCCACATTCAGCAGGTCCGTCACGGGGTTCGCGTTGGGCGACATCACCGTGACCAACGGGACCGCCGCCAACCTGACCGGCAGCGGGGCGTCGTACGCCTTCCAGGTGACGCCAACGACCGCCAATTCTTCAACGAACGTCAGCGTGGGCGCGGGCGCTGTTGTGGACGCATCGACAGGGAACGCCAACGCGGCATCTAACACACTGTCGTTCACGTACTCGGCAAATCCGTCGGTGACTCTTGTGTCCGGAACCCCGACGGGTGCCGTTTACCCAGTCACGGCCACTTTTAGCACGTCGGTCACCGGGTTCGCGTTAGGCGACATCAGCGTAACCAACGGAACCGCGTCCAACTTGGTGCAGGTAAACGCGGCATTTTATTTGTTCGACGTGACCCCTACCATGTCGGACTTTGTGACGACGGTAAGCGTGGGCGCGGGCACCGTGACGAGCGCAACGTCAGGGCTTGGAAACACAGCATCCAACACACTGTCATTCACGTACAATTACAACCCGGCAACGGACCCCGCACTGTTTGCGTGGTACGATCCGTCCGACAGCGCCACGATGTTCAGCGACACGTCCGGCACGACCCAGCAAAACACGGCGGCGGGAACGTAATGCGCGTGAACGACAAGGGGCCGAACGGGTACCACGTGACGCAGGCAAATTCCGCCAAGTGTCCGACACTGGATACGGCGGAGTTGAACTCGAAACGGTCCCTCCGTTTTATCAACTCGCGGTCTGGCTTGTTAGGGTCCGTGAACACTTTCTGGGGCGCGATCGGGGCCAATGCGAGTGTTTTTCTAGTCGCCAAACAACTAACGACTGCGACATATCCATCAATGGGGCCTGGGACGGGTATCAGAGGGTACATGCTTGGATCGACGGATGGCAGCGCTTATTTAATGGCTTATCAATCAGAGTCACAGATTGTCCTCTTATTCGCTCCAAACATTGTATACGAAACCGTCAGCAACAGGGCTCAATTCTTTGACAACGCCGCACATGTCATGGCGATTTCATGCAACAGCAGTACAAACGCACTTATCACCCGCTTCGACGGAAGAGCTGGTTATAATAGAATTGGATCGGACCCTACAACTGGTTCGGGACTTCTCTCTATTGGAGGAGACTCATCCAACGCGAGTCGTGCCTTTGACGGGTGGATCGGCGAGATCCTAATCTACAACACCGCAAAAACGGCCGCAGAGCTTGAACGGATCCGCGGATATCTCGTGGCCAAGTGGGGAACTCCCGCCGCCATACCAGCGTAGAGTTAAGACTAGAACTATTATCTCTTATAAGTTGTAATAAAGTATCATGGATTATCCCACTTTTTACCAAATCGCTTTAGATTCTGTCGCGTCACAGAACACAATCGACGAATACAATGGAATCTATTCTTTCGATATCAAGCCAGACCCAAGAGCGCCTATCATAGACAGCACATGGCGCGGAGGGGTCCATTTCGCATATCTCAAGGACGTGGAAAACCAAGAAAATTACTCGCTTGTCGGACTAGTTTCTTCAAGTTTTTCTGGAGGAGAGCATAACCCACAAGACAGTGTCGTGCTATGTACCGAAGAATGCAAAGATGTTGCCGCCTCGTACACCGTGATAAACGACCATGCATTTTTCAACCTAAAAAACGATCACTTGTTTAGGAATGGCGGGAAACTCGAGATCGGTTTAGTGCACATTGACAGAGGAGTTGATGACAAACAATTCATCCCACTAACCCACGAGTCGTTTCTTTGCATCTTGCGTTTTGAGAAAATTCGCGGGTTCGACAAGTGCAAGTGCCATCACAAGTAGGTTAAAAAAGCTCATCATAGGTTGAAACACTTCTATGGGCAACTGTTTAAAGCTTGGTTACGAGTACTCAGAAATTCTGGAGGAGTCAATAAGGAGGATGAGAAGGAGCCCGACGTACCGACGCGCCTATGAGAGCGTGTATGTTCCTAAATGGATTTTAGAGATCGCGCCAGACTCCGAGGGCACTCCGACTCCCACCCCATCACCTGATAATAAACATAACTAATCAATAAAATTCTCTTTGCATGAATCTATACAGCTCCCAACATGTTCGTGACCATGAACGACATTCTGAACTGCATCGAGGCCTGCAAGCCGGGTAGTGGCGGGTACATCCAGGACGGCACTGAACGGGCCCGCAACGCCGCAGAGGTGGCGCGCATATCCTGCATCATCGCCGGAAAGCCTGACCCGTACGATGACAACTACCGTTTAGAGTTAGAACAGCTTGACAATCCTTTGACCCTCCTAGCCGCCGCCTCACGCGCACTAGGTAGCGAGGCGACCCCTGACGACGTTCACAAGGTGTGTGAGGACCTCGCGGTTCTCTCCATCATGGCCGGTTGCGTCACGGGCAGGCAGTCCATCTCTTCGCCGACATTCGCGAAGGTGAAGGAGCAACTGCAACTCTGGAGAGACATTCGCTAAAACCCCGCCACCCCCTCTCCCGCCCTTCCCGAGTACCGCGAGGACGCAGACCCCTGCACGAAAGTTCCGCGAATTTCCCGACCAGGGCTGGGGTTTCCAGCGACCCGGGTGCGCGCTGGGTGGTGAGCTTGACTTTTCGAGGTCCCGCGTTCTGCTCAACTTTTGAATGCTTTTGTTATAAAAGTTGAGCAGAACGCTGAACCTTCTCCCGCTGTTCTCACACACCCCCGCTGTCCGCGGTCGGTCGCGATTGAGCAAAACGGAAGTCACTTTTTTTCACGCCGTCCATCGACCCAGGTGCGCGCTGGGCGGTGAGATTGACTTTTCGAGGTCCCGCGTTCTGCTCAACTTTTGAATGCTTTTGTTATAAAAGTTGAGCAGAACGCTACACCCTCTCCCACAGTTTTCACCCACCCCCGCTGTCCGCGGTCGGTCATGGTTGAGCAAAACGGAAGTCACACTTTTCACGCCCGTCACGAACCATCGCACCCCCAGGCTCGGGAGTAGGAGGGGATCGGTAGGCGGCAGACCCACGGCTGGTGGTGACGGATGCCAGCATTATAAAGCACCTCTAAAGCCCGGCGATCCTTGAGCCAAGGTTGGCGGGGGTTGAGAAGGGCCAGTAAGCCCGTGACGGGTGTCAGTAAAAAAGTCAAAAAACTCCAATATTTTATCACTCAATTATCACTCAATCATCATCACTCAATAATAGCTCCCCGGTACCCCACAAGCCCCTATCACTCAATAGGGGTTATATATATATAATGCTTATATTTTTAATATATATATATAATGCTGATATCATAGCGATCTTAACATCCCTAGTTGCCAGCTACTTGTGATTAGCCGCCGGGACTTGTGCCAGAGGCGATATGCACCATCTTGAAACGATTCGCTGGCACACCAGTTTTTGTGGAGTGCTGGCCCGAAATGCGGTGGGTGTTAAAAGCTTAGGAGTGAGGAAATCTCTTGTGAGATTCACATCAGATATGTGTCAGATACGACTCTGACCAAGGGAATATCGAGGGCGAAACTCTTGTGATTGCAGTTGAAGGAGCTATTTCTATTGGCAGAATGTAAAGGTATTTAGTTAATAAACATGCGATAGAGAAAATATTTTTACAGGTGGTGTCAGAAATCTATGACTGGATCGGGATAGGCTTGTTACCATCAGAAGATCATAAAATCCGATATGTTACGACATTATTTGAGTGGACCCGTGACCAAGTGTTTGTAGGTCGCGTGCGCTCTGGCACTTTTCCTTGCAAGTTGACAAGCGGCACACACACGCCAACTCAACGTTATTGACAACGCAGCTACTAAAACTGCTGCATGCTCGGCGACCATCACCACCATACTCTGTGGCCTCCATACCTAATCTTCTTGCGTCACATTCGCTAGCGTGACGCCATGAAGTGGGTTTGGGCTCGCAGTGGCTTGAGTTATATTCGAAGGAAAATTGGGCTGACTGCCTGTCATTCCTACGACAGTGTCATTCCAATTCGCATCCAAGTATGCACAATTCCCGCTCACCTTCTGCACGAAGGCTTTTCAAGGGGATTTTCCGACTCTATGAAAGCTCCCTCAGCGGAATACACCTTTCCGTACTGCGCCAACATGCCCGGGAGCTCCCCAGGTCGGTCACCACCGTTGGTAAACGCCTGCCTCTCGCAGCAGCGGCTCATCCCCCGCGCTGTTGCGCGAGGGTGCTACATTAATGAAGTGCTCGTCAACGAGCTTGGGGACAGAGACGCCCACATGGAGGAGGAAATGTTCACCTCTCAGCGCCTCCGAGAATTCGGAATCCACTACGGCTGTCACTCCCCTCACGAGCCATCGTCGCCAGTGCGTGAGCGAAGCCATTCAGCGGACAAGGTGCGTGCGCCAAGTATGGGCGTCCCCAAAGCACCACGGCGACTGACTTGGGACGGAAGCTCATGACTTCCATTTTTTTTGTCCCGGGAAATCCGCTGGCCTGAGGAGGTCTCCCAGGTCACGCGGGATGTATTCTATTACACTTCAGGTGGCTAGCACCTATGATAATTTTGCCAGATGATTATCTGGAAACGGCGTCCCTGCTGTCTCCACAGCGACCGCAGCTTCCTGTCAGTGGGAAACGCAGCCGCTGATGGCCCACTAAACACGGCACCGCCTTTTTTCTGCAATGGTGGTGTCACCATATGCTTATGGTGAGCTGGTTCCATCAGTTGTGCAAACAGTGGAAACAACCAAGCAACCAAAGGACTGAACAATTTTCCCCCTATTTATCTATTTATTTATTTATTTTTAATCAAGTACTGCAGCTGTTGCTGCATTTTGTTCTCAAACGTCATTCAAAGATACCAGATGTTTTGTAAACATGTGCTCACAACTTGTTTCAACTTGTGCATCAAATGTGAGAAGCCATGAGATACAGAGTAAGTAATCAATTACTAGTCCCGTTTTCCCGTTGGGGAACCACGGAGCACTGAATCCCCCAATTTAAGATGTAGTGGACGTCTCCCCAAGACGTCAACATCTCTCACTTCATGTATCAAGGATACAACCAGCGCAGACTGGTGCCGGCCTCACCGCCCAGGCGGTGAAGGACATCGCCGCCCAGCCGGCGATGCTCCCTCCACCTGGGCGGACTTGCTTAAGCAGCACACCACCTCCACCATCTCGGCACAACTCAAGCAACAAGCCCTCGACCTTCGCGAGGAAGCCGACATCGCCCGGCGCAGCCACAATGTCATCGTCAAGCACTTCCACCAGCCGGCAGGTGAGACCTCCACGAGTCTTCTTGAGGCATTTAAAATTAAATTAAATTATAACATGCCTCCGTGGGGGGGTCATGTAGCACATATTCCATGATGGATGGGGTGGAGGGAGCCGCGTGATCGAACTATCCTAACTCTAAGCTATCTAGAAAATCCTAACTACACTACTCATCAAAACTCTCCGCCGCTTGGGGGGAGGTGGCTTGCCCACAGGGTCGGGCGTGTGCGCCTTGACAATCTTCTTCCACCGCGTCTTGTCCTGCATGGCAGTCCAAAGACGGGAGAGAGAGTGGATGCGGTGCTCAAACTGGGCTGGGACCACTAGGTCGTCCAGCAACATCTGAACGTAGTTCGTGACAGGTTTCCCTACCCTTTTGGGAATGTCCTCGGGGCCAGGCCAGGTCAGAATGTGCCGCCCTGGCTGGCCAAGCCGCTGGGGGCCGGCCAGACCAAGGGTGGTGTCGACCTGGCTGGTGCGGGCAAGGTGTCCTACAAATGCTATCCTACGCTGCCTAATCTCGTCCGAAACACGAGGCATGCCATGATACAAAGACTCTGATGACGGACGCTCGGAAAAACCTACGTTAAGGACCTGTCGGAGCATCCTGTAAACCGTGCCGTCTAGCCTAGCTGCCAGTTTGGGTGGGAGGGTCCACGCCTCGGCGCCATACGTGAGCACCGTGAGGACGAGGACCTTGAAGAGCATGCGCTTGCGATGCCCGCCCAGGCCCTTCGAGCGCCAGTAGTAGGGTGTGAGCGAACGGAGCTTGGCCCAGGCAAGGCCGATGCGGGTGTCCACATCGTCGGCGGTGTCAGGAAGCCAGCTCCCCAACAGCTTGAAGCGGTTGCGGAACGGGACCTCCGTCCCGTCGAGCAGGCGCGGCAGCGGTGGTTTACTGGATGCTCCTATCACCATCGCCTCAGTTTTGACACTAATCTCCAACCCCACCGCCCGCGCCTCCAGGCCCAGGCAGTCCAGCCAGGTCTGAATGTGCTCGGGGCTCTCGATGAGGGTGGTATCATCCGCATAAATCAGGTCGGCAAGGCGGTAACCAGGTCTAACCCCGCCGTGCTCTTTCACGTTATAAGGATGTCCAAGCCTGGCTCGAACCCCTTAAGAGCAGTAAAGCGCGCACGTGCCCGCCGGCGCATGACGTGATCCACGACAATAATGAACAGGTATGGGGACAGGCTGTACAAGAAGGGCTCTGCTGCTGACCCCGGTAACTACCGGGGTGTCTGCCTCCAGAGCGCCGCGCTGAAGGTCTTCATGCGCATGATGCTGCACAGGCTCCGCGCCGCGCTGGACCCACACCTGGGTGAGTCTCAGATGGGTTTCCGTCGTGGTCGTAACACTGTCATGGCTGTGTTTGTCGCGCGCCGGTTGATGGAGGAGGTGCGTCGACTTCCCCCTGACAGTTTGCCGCTGGTCTTCATTTTTGTTGACTATATCAAGGCCTTTGACACGGTTCTCTGGGAGGCTCTTTGGGCCATCCTAGCTCTGGATCGGGTACCACCTGCGTTTATTGCTGCCATTCGCCGTCTGTATGAGGGTTCACAGGCAGTAGTGCGGACTGCGGAGGGCACCACTCCACCATTCCCCCTTCACCACGGGGTGTGGCAAGGTTGTGTCCTGTCCCCATACCTGTTCATTATTGTCGTGGATCACGTCATGCGCCGGGCACGTGCGCGCTTTACTGCTCTTAAGGGGTTCGAGCCAGGCTTGGACATCCTTAACGTGAAAGAGCACGGCGGGGTTAGACCTGGTTACCGCCTTGCCGACCTGATTTATGCGGATGATACCACCCTCATCGAGAGCCCCGAGCACATTCAGACCTGGCTGGACTGCCTGGGCCTGGAGGCGCGGGCGGTGGGGCTGGAGATTAGTGTCAAAACCGAGGCGATGGTGATAGGAGCATCCAGTAAACCACCGCTGCCGCGCCTGCTCGACGGGACGGAGGTCCCGTTCCGCGACCGCTTCAAGCTGTTGGGGAGCTGGCTTCCTGACACCGCCGACGACGTGGACACCCGCATCGGCCTTGCCTGGGCCAAGCTCCGTTCGCTCACACCCTACTGGCGCTCGAAGGGCCTGAACGGGCACCGCAAGCGCATGCTCTTCAAGGTCCTCGTCCTCACGGTGCTCACGTATGGCGCCGAGGCGTGGACCCTCCCCCCCAAACTGGCAGCTCGGCTCGACGGCACAGTTTACAGGATGCTCCGGCAGGTCCTTAATGTAGGTTTTTCCGAGCGTCCGTCATCAGAGTCTCTGTATCATGGCATGCCTCGTGTTTCGGACGAGATTAGACAGCGTAGGATAGCATTTGTAGGACACCTTGCCCGCACCAGCCAGGTCGACACCACCCTTGGTCTGGCCGGCCCCCAGCGGCTTGGACAGCCAGGGCGGCACATTCTGACCTGGCCTGGCCCCAAGGACATTCCCAATTAATTAATTAATTAATTATCAACATCACTCCGTTGGGAGTAGATGTAGCACATAGCCCTGAGAAGGGGCATATGGCTTTTAATACATTCTAGGCTACTTCATGCAAGGGTGGGAATGTAAGCTACCCCTGCTCTAGGTGCACCAGGGCACCTGCACCCTCATGGTCTATCACGCTATGCCCGGGTAAGGGGGGAGCATGCCTGTGAGGGAGGAAGATCATCATGGCTATACAAGAGCTAGGACATGGCTTCTCTACAGAGAGCATCTCTCTGCATGGCATAGCATGGCTAAATTCTTAATGCAACATCCATGGGGGTCCCATTATAGGCATGGCGTGGCTAAATGCTGAAGGCAACATCCATGGGGGCCATTATGGGCGCACATGCGCGTGGGCCACATGCTAGGCTAAGCCTTACTAATCTACACTACTGGTATATATATTCCTAGTCTGAGGTGGCAGGAGGGGGCTGCCAGGGCTTGTGGTCAACGTGGATGACCGCCCCCCTCCAGTATACCGGCTTCCCCCTTGCGCTCTGCCGGAGCTGAAGGTAGGTCGGCCATAGCTCGCGTCGCCGCTGTTGCTGGGCCAGGGTCAAGTCGTCGTCCAGCGTGAAGTGAGTCTCCGAGAGCTTCTTGCGGCATTTAAGGAACGCCAGCTTGTCCGCCATGTACTTAAAGGTGAGGAGCACGGGTGCCGGGCCAGCCTTCCCCCGCGCGCGGGGGAGGCGGACAGCCGACATGTCCAGCTCACCAGTGAGTAACATGGGGGCAAGAATGGCGCGCTTAAATGCCTCAAGAAGGCTCGTGGAGGTCTCACCTGCCGGCTGGTCGAAGTGCTTGACGATGACATTGTGGCTGCGCCGGGCGATGTCGGCTTCCTCGCAAAGGTCGAGGGCTTGTTGCTTGAGTTGTGCCGAGATGGTGGAGGTGGTGGAGGTGGTGTGCTGCTTAACTCGTCGTCTGTCCCAACTCAGTCCTAATAATAGGACTGAGTTGACCTTTTTCAACCGTGTGTAGTGACTAGGTGGGGGGTCCATCCAAGATGCTTAGATGTGGGTCTATGGAGTATTTGATGTCCTCTTGCTGGCAAAAATACTACATCAGTGAAAACTTGACCCAAACTCCTAAAAATTACATGGATGTATGGCACCGTCGGCGAATTTGCATTTTTGTGTGGTAGCATGAGTGGCAAAAATTGAATAAATTCCATATGCATGTTAAAAAAATACAGGCATGTAAACAATATAGTTCTTGACCTGTGGCAAAAAACTGGACTCAATTTGGCCACTGGCACTGCCTGAAACACGCCAAATACTGCCAGTCCTATACATAGGACTGGGCCATGCTAGAAATTTGCAAGCATGTAAGTGCGGTCATACTACATAGTAGCGTGGCCACAAACCATGTCAATCAGCCCATTTCCCTTCAGGCATAATAGGAAAACATACTTGCATCATCATATTGCAGTTATATTGTACCTTAGTATGTGTGAAAGCCTATGCATGCATGTAGGGAATGCGTATGGATACGTAGCTACAAAGGGATGTATTATAAGTAATAACCACCGATATAATGGGTAGGTTAGTCACATTTAATTGTTCTTTACAAGAATGGACATGGATAAAACTGTATTACCTTGCCATGACATGGCCAAGATACCTGCTGGCACATGATGACAGTGGTTTATCACCATGATTTTTCACTCACCCGTATAAGCTTGACAGTACCCTTGACGCAGCCCATGACCACACAATCATGCAGTATGAACATAGCAAGAGAATAACTAACATCTATGAAAGTGTTTTAACCCATTCAGCACCTAAAACCTTGTACAGCCACGCTACGGTAAGGCAAATGCCTGGTAAGATCATCTAAAAAGATGGTTTTAGAGAGGGGCAGGCAACGGTCAAGAAAGAGCAGCAAGACTCAAAACTGACAGCGCATCGCAAGCTTAAACTCATGTAAGAATACCAAGAAACGATGAAGCAGCGATATTCCAGCTTTACCTGGCACGGCTGGCGTTACCTTGGCCCAGGCGGTGCCTGCAAAAGTGGCACTTTGCGGCACACAAACCATGACGTGACAGAGTGGTCGAAATCATCAAATCTTTACTGCCACTAGACTTAATCTACGACAATACATGATAAAAGGTAGAAAGAAACCTATAAACCCTTCGATTTGATCCGGGAATCAATTGTAGTAATCCATTCCGTCGACCTGCCTAATCGCAGATTTTTCCAGCAAGAACAGTGCCGACACCCAGTAAATCGCATCCCCGCGAGGTTAAAATTCACTTGTATCATCTTTAGGACATAAATAATCTATTTCCTGGGTTTGGCCCGCAAAATCGTCCGAAAACGTAAACTGCGTGCATGGGCGCAAGCCGCCATGGCTAGGTCGTGCATTTCCGGAACTCACGTTTCGCGTGAAAATGTACCCTTACCACCTGTACTTTCACCGTACGGTTAGACGCCCAAACCAAATCCAAAAAAATCCCAAAAATATGTCCAAGAAAGATCTTTTCAAGTAGTATTTGAATAAATTTTGAGAAAAATTTTCTGCCAAATATTCCGACCGGGGCGAATTTTCTACAAAACCTCAAAATCAGGTCCTAAAATTAGGACTGAGTTGAACTCAGTCCTAAAATTAGGACCAGGGACAGACGACGAGTTAAGCAAGTCCGCCCAGGTGGAGGGAGCATCGCCGGCCGGGCCAGCAGACGCCGGCTGGGCGGCGATGTCCTTCACCGCCTGGGCGGTGAGGCCGGCGGTGTCATGCAAGCTCTCAAGGGCGTTGGCGGTGGCTTGAAGGCGGTGGTCGAGGTCGAGGAGCTGGGCTTTGATGTCGGCAGTGGAGGCGGAAATGGCAGTGGAGGTGGCGGTGAGGTGAGGAAGTTCAGCAGCCAGCGGGCCACCCATTGCTGCGACGTCAGCAGCAAGAGGGGTCACATGCTGCTGAAAGGCTTCCATGAGGATGGAACGGAGGGTGGGGGCGGAGATGGATGGAGCCCAGATCTCGCCGTCAGAGCGCTGGAGAAGGGAGTTGAGGATGGCGTGCTGGAGAACGGGGCGGGGGGAGCCGAAAACCATGCTGACGTTGTGCCAGCGACGGCCGTCGGTGACGAGGAGGCGTCCGGTGGCGTGGAGATGGATGCACAGGTCGTAAAGCGAGGCGTAGTCCCCGTAGAAGAGGCAGTCCAGAGCTTCGGACGGGGACATGTTGGTCCAGTCGTGATCATCGACCTGGAAAGATTTGAGCCGGAGGCGCGGTTCCGAGGGGCGTGAAGACCCTCCTGGTTTGTCGGCTGAGCGGGCGCGTTTAGGGTCAGGCGATGCCGATGGCGAGGCATTGAGGCCGGGAGGTTGCTGGGTGACCACCAGTGCACGACTAGTGTCGCCGCTGCCTGCCGGATCTGGCGAAGCGGCCCAGCTTCAGCTGCCGCATTGTCAAAGGCGAGCGCATCCGCCAAACTGCGTTGCGTCGACAGGCGTTCGCTCGTCATATATTGCGTTTTAGATTCAGAAAATTATATCAGCATGTGCGTCTTAGAAAGACGAAGCGATAGTGATATTCACGGCTAAATTCGGTGCTCAAACGTGAAAGTTATGAGCTCCGCCGTCAGCCATGGCTACCTCGTGGCTCGTGGCTCGTGGCTCGTGCTCATTCCCAAAAGGGTCCATGTAGCACAATGGACAACAAAGACAAGCTTTATTATACCATGATGGATCAAAACCAACGTAGCAACAATGGCGACATTCCCAAAAGGGTAGGGAAACCTGTCACCAACTACGTTCAGATGCTGCTGGACGACCTCGTGGTCCCAGCCCAGTTTGAGCACCGCATCCACTCTCTCTCCCGTCTTTGGACTGCCATGCAGGACAAGACGCGGTGGAAGAAGATTGTCAAGGCGCACACGCCCGACCCTGTGGGCAAGCCACCTCCCCCCAAGCGGAGGAGGCGTTTTGATGAGTAGTGCAGTTAGGATTTTCTAGATAGAGTTAGGATAGTTCGATCACGCGGCTTCCTCCACCCCATCCATCATGAAATATGTGCTACATGACCTCCCCACGGAGGCATGTTATAATTTAATTTAATAATTTAATTTAATTTTAATGGGGACAGGACACAACCTTGCCACACCCCGTGGTGAAGGGGGAATGGTGGAGTGGTGCCCTCCGCAGTCCGCACTACTGCCTGTGAGCCCTCATACAGTCGGCGAATGGCAGCAATAAACGCAGGTGCTACCCGATCCAGAGCTAGGATGGCCCAAAGAGCCTCCCAGAGAACCGTGTCAAAGGCCTTGATATAGTCAACAAAAATGAAGACCAGCGGCAAACTGTCAGGGGGAAGTCGACGCACCTCCTCCATCAGCCGGCGCGCGACAAACACAGCCATGACAGTGTTACGACCACGACGGAAACCCATCTGAGACTCACCCAGGTGTGGGTCCAGCGCGGCGCGGAGCCTGTGCAGCATCATGCGCATGAAGACCTTCAGCGCGGCGCTCTGGAGGCAGACACCCCGGTAGTTGCCGGGGTCAGCAGCAGAGCCCTTCTTGTACAGCATGACGCGGATGGCCGTCTGCCACTCAGCAGGCGGAGGCTCGTCAGAGAGCAGGACACGGTTGCAGAACGCCAGCAGAAGATCCCTAACTAACCGCCGGATCAGGGGTCTTCAGCAGCTCAGCAGAAAGGTGGTCGGCACCGACCGCCGCATCGTACCGCAGGCGAGCAAGGGCGCCGTCCAATTTCTTCAAAGTGAAGGGGGGGACGACGTCGTCAGTGGCAAGGCAGCCCTCCTGCAAGGCGGGGACTCGGTAGTCCGCGGCCGAGGAGGGGGCCGCTGGCGGCGGCGGGGGTCCGGCGACCCCGAGGCGGGCGGCCGTCTCGGGGTGAAGCGGCGGGGGGGGGCGCGAGCCCCACCGGTCAAGGAAACATTGTGGGCCAACCAGCGGTCGAGGCTGACCGGCGCCGTGCCGTCCCCCGTGTGCTCCACCGGGGTGCGCTGCCGCCGGCCGCCGAGCTGGTCGAGGTGGTACCACATGTCCTTGCCCTGGTTGCGAGCCTGGCAGGCCTTGGCATCCGCGATGCACTGGGCCGCCTCCGCGTCCTGAGCGTGCTCGTAGGCCTCCACAAGGGCGGCCTTGAGCAATGGTTTCTGCAGCGGGTCCCGGTTACGCTTGAGGCGGTGCCGGGCGGCCAAGACCTTGGGGTCCTGGCGGTAGAGCGGGCCGGGGCGGCGGCGGGGCATGACCGGCAGGTGCCGGGCCGCCAGCAACGGGGCCCGGGCCGCAAAGCCCGCAAAAATGGCGGCGTTGGGGGCACCCTTGTCCAGCTCGTCGACGTCCGCCCGGGCGTCCAGGGCCGACAGGTACTCCTGGCGGCACCGGTTCCGCTCGTGCTCGGCGTCCGTCCAGTCCTCAGGATCTCCCCGGACCGGGCGTAGAGCAGACCAGTCAGGGCGGACCAGTGCGGCGCGGCGCGCGGGGACGTGGGACCGGAGCCGAAGGGTCGCGCGCACCAACCGGTGGTCAGAGCACACCGTGGGCGTGTCAAACACTCGGGCGTCCAGAACCGAGGTGCACCTGGGCTGCCGTACCACCACGTAGTCCAGACAGGCTTGACGGCCGTTAGGGCCACGAAAAGTGACCAAGTCCTGTGAGGGACGTTGGAATTGGCAGTTGACAGCAACCATCCCGCTATCCCGCAAAAAGGCAGAGAAAAGGGGAGTGTTGGCGTTAGCTTCCGTGTCAGCAGGCGCAAAGCGACTGCCAGCAGTGCCCACGGGGAGCGTAGCATTGGCGTCGAGCAGCATAACCAAAAAGTGGCGGGCCGGAGTGACCCCTCAAGGTTATGCAAAGACTCGAAGAACTCTTGGCGCTCCGACTCAGGTAGACCACTATGGGGTGCATAGCCCACCCCCACCGTGAGGTGGTGCTTAGACCGCCCCTCGACGGAGGTGAAATGGGCTACCATAAGGCGTGGTGTTAGGAACTTAAGCGTACTGAGGCTAGCAACTGCCAACGGCGAACACAAAAGACCAACGCCACCTTGGCCTGGCGTCCCACTTCCAGCGAAGTAGAAACGCCAACCGCCTGCAAGGCGGTTAGTGCTCACCGTGCCAAATGGCACCTGGCGACGGTGTTCCTGGACGCCTAGAATAGATCCACGATGCTCTATGCAAAATGCGACTAGCTCCTCTACCCGGCAGCTATGGTCGTCATCTGCTAGCAATGTACGTGTGTTAAAAGTGGCGAGGGCCAATTAAGGATGCCTGCTGGCCCACCATGCAGGGGAGAACGGCGATGGGTGATGGGGGTGGATGCGGCGGGGAATGGAGGTGGGGGTGGAACGGAGGGGGGACTGAGGGAAGCGGTGGAAATAGTGCTTTTCATCGCATTTATTTTGTCCTGCAGGCGTAGGATGCAAGCCTGCCGCCTGCTCTGGGTATTCGGGGATGCTTGCGCAACGCAGAGGCGTAGAAAATCTAGCATGCGTTGGGTGTTGCTAATCTTGCTGCTGAGAGCTGTCGTTCTAGCCCGAGATACCGGCACCACCATTTGTCTCAGTCGACTGTGAGGTCGATGCATGGGAGTGGAACGGGGGGATTGTTTAGAGGCTGTCCCCGAAGCCTGTTAGCCGCGAGCCGACGAGTGGGTTTGTCTACCTACTGGTCACCACCGGCCAGGGGCAGCACGCTTCTCACCACGAGACTCACTACGAGACTCTGCACCCGTGGTGTTAATCTCAACACCGTCAAAGGAGGCAACCCAGCGACCATCCGACTTCAAACGCATCTGCACACGCCTCCCCCCCTGTACGTACCCATCCCGGATGGCCACGACCTTCGCGTGATTCCAGAGCTTGCTCCTTGCAGCCAGCTGTGCATGGGTGTAGTCCTCGTCCATGCTGATGAGGCTGCCCTTGAGCAGGCGACGGGCGCCCATGACCCGTTTCTGGTCGTTCACGGTAGCCATGGTGACCAGGACCAGGCCAGCTGGGCCTGGCAGGCGGATGGCCCTGTCAATGGTCACGTGATCGCACAGCTGCAGCAACCCCAAGAACGTGGGGCCCCGCAAGGCCTCGGTAAGTGCTTGTGCGGTGTCATGTGCTTGCCCTTCACATTCTTGAGAATGATATTGCGTTGGCGGAGCTGAGCCACATACTGTGACGCGACTGCGGTGGCAGCCGACTTAGCCGCCTGGGCGCGACTATGGCATCCAGGTTCTTCGATCCCCGCCGCATCCGCGAACGTGACCCGCTTGGGGGGGGCCGGAGGTGGCCATGGCCGCCTTTAATTCCAGCAATGTGGCTTGGGTGACAGCAGAGTTAGCAGCCAAAGACTTGAGCGCACCTTGCACAGACTTGAGCTCAGAGGTGAGCGCCTGCAGCTCAGTGGAGTCCGCTGCGCCGGCAGGGGTGTCGGCATCGGCCGAGGTGTCGGATGCGGCCGCGATGGTCGCCAGCGGTTTGCAGAGTTCAGGGCAGCATGTAAAGAGGCAGGAGGTACGTAGCTGATCGTCTTCCCATTTCAGCCACTCCGCGGAGGGGTCATCCGCAGCTGCGCCGGTGCTGGGGTGGCGAATGATGTCGTCGGCGGCGTATCGAGATTTGAGGATTTGCAGCACGTCGGCCACCGGCATGGTGAAAATTGCCGCAATGGCGGCCGGTTGCAGGCGACCGAGGCTGGTATGTTTGGTTAAATCAGACGGTGAGGGCGGTGGGGTTTCAGGCGTGGGGGTAGCCTCGGCGGCCATGGAAGTGATTTCCGTGGTACGCGGCTTCTTGGGAGCGGCGGGAGCGGTGCCGACGAGGGGGCTGGCTGCGGCAAGAACGTCTTCCAGCGAGCGGGTTTCTCGGGCGGCAGGTGTCGTAGCGGTCTCCACTGATAGCTACGGGGAAGATGTCGAATGCTGGGCGGGGGGCGCAGGCGTGCTATTCACGAAGAGAATGCCGCCATATCGAGTCGAAAATAGCGATATCTGCTGGGCAGGCCGAGGTCGAGAACGTACGAAATCGGGGACGATAGCTGCCGGAAATTATACCAGCATGTTCGTCGTCAAAAGACGAGTCGAATGCAACAAACCCGGCTAAATTTCATGGCCTGAGTCGAAAGTTATGAGCATTCTCGGCAGCCATAGCTCGGCATCATTTTCGCGAGAGGGATTATTATTATTATTATTATTATTATTATTATTAAACTACAGAGGCATTTAAGCGCGACATTTTTGCCCCCATGCTACTCACTGGTGAGCTGGACATGTCGGCTGTCCGCCTCCCCCGCGCGCGGGGGAAGGCTGGCCCGGCACCCACGTGCTCCTCACCTTTAAGTACATGGCGGACAAGCTGTCGTTCCTTAAATGCCGCAAGAAGCTCTCGGAGGCTCGCTTCACGCTGGACGACGACTTGACCCTGGCCCAGCAACAGCGGCGACGCGAGCTATGGCCAACCTACCTTCAGCTCCGGCAGAGCGCAAGGGGGAAGCCGGTATACTGGAGGGGGGCGGTCGTCCACGTTGACCACAAGCCAGGCTGGCAGGCCCCCCCTGCCACCTCAGACTAGGGAATATATACCAGTAGTGTAGATTAGTCAGGCTTAGCCTAGCATGTGGCCCACGCGCATGTGCGCCCATAATGGCCCCCATGGATGATGCCTTCAGAATTTAGCCACGCCCTGCCTATAATGGGACCCCCATGGATGTCGCATTAAGAATTTAGCCATGCTATGCCACGCAGAGAGATGCTCTCTGTAGAGAAGCCATGCCCCAGCTCTTGTATAGCCATGATGATCTTCCCCCACATGACATACTCCCCCTTAGCTGGGCATAGTGTGAAGATCATGAGGGTGCAGGTGCCCTGGTGCACCTAGAGCAAGGGTAGCTTACATTCCCACCCTTGCAGGAAGTAGCCCAGAATGTATTAAAAGCCATATGCCCCTTCTCAGGGATATGTGCTACATGTACTCCCAACGGAGTTATGTTTCTAATTAATTAATTAATTAATAGCCCTTAATTAATTAATTAGACTCGTGCTCCCGTTGGGGAGTCACGGAGCATTAACCGCGATGGATGGATGGATGGGTGGTTGCAACCAGTCCTACCGGTCTAATCTATCTACATCAGCTACCTACAACATCTATCTAAACAACATCACTAGCTACAACATCTATCTAAACAACAGCACGCTACCCTAGGGGAGCACATAGCCCTTGAGAAGGGGCATATGGCCTATAATACATTCTAAGCTACTTCCTGCAAGGGTGGGAATGTAAACGACCCTTGCTCTAGGTGCACCAGGGCACCTGCATCCCCATGATCTATCAAGCTATGCCCAGCTCAGGGGGAGCCTGTCATGCATGGGGGGGAAGATCAGCATAGCTAGACAAAAGCTAGGGCGTGGCATCTCAGCAGAGAGCGGCTCTCTGCATGGGCACAGCATAACTAAACAAAGCTAGGCATCATCTGGGGTGTGGCACATCATAGGCACACATGTACATGGCTAAAAAATGCGCGTGAATCAGCTGGTAGAGGGCCTGTAGGAGGCGTACATGTACATGGCCACGGTCTATCTATTCTACACTACTACTGCTGTATTCCCCTAAGCTGGGGCGTCTGGAGTCGCTGGGGCCGCGGGGGTCGCATGCCAGGGCTTGTGGCCGACGTAGATGGCCGCCCCCTTCCAGTACAATTTTCAATGCCTTGCGCTATGTTAAGTGAGACAACTATGTGATCCGTAAGTAATTAAATACTTGCATGTCGTACGCAGTGGCATGCGCTGTGTGGTATGTGACCCTCCTGACAAAGGCAGGTCAACAACAGGAAGATCAGGCTTGACTCGATCCATGCTGCTTGCACCAATAAATAACAACGTCACTTGTCCACGAGGCTTTTGGCCACGAGCCACGAGCCACGAGGTAGCCATGGCTGATGGCGGAGCTCATAACTTTCACGTTTGGGCACCATTCGGCCGTGAATAAGTCAGGCTTAGCTTAGTCCTTTGTACAGCCATGCTACGTCCTGGCTATGCTCAGGTTACTTGCCCACGCTCCTTGTTATGATATGCTCACATGGGTCTTATTGCACCCACAGATCTTGCTGGATCGTTTACCGTGTCCGATTGCAGCTGTGGCATGCCTCTGGCATGAAGGAGAAATGGGGGCTCTGCCCTTTCTTCCTGCTGTGCTCACACAGGGATTAAAAGCACTCCGGTGCTCCGTGACTCCCCAACGGGAGCACGAGTTTAATTAATTAATAAATTAGCTTAGCACGTGGCCCACGCCTATGCGCATGTGCGCCTATGATGGGACTCCCCAATGATGATGCATTTAGAATTTAGCCAAGTTTGTCAATGCAGAGAGCTAATCTCTGCTGAGACGCCATGCGCTATCCATTGTTTAGCCATGATGATCTCCCACCCTATGTCCGCACCTTAGCTTCTGGAATACATAGTGGTGCAGGTGCACTTTGTGCACCCAGAGCAGGTGTAGTTTACACCCTACCCTCGCAGGAAGTAGCCCAGAATGTATGGCTAAAAGCCATATGCCCCTTCTCAGGGATATGTGCTACATGTACTCCCAACGGATATATGTTCCAATTTAATTTAATTCAATTTTGTCCACGTCCAAGCTGACTCCAAACCCCTGAGACAATAGCTGCAGCCCCTCGGCACGGAATGATTCTAGCGACGTCCCCAACCAGGGCCCCTGCTCCGACTTCCCCCCAGACCCTCCACTTGACTCCCTCGGTGCCATGGCAGCGCTACCCGACACGGCCGTGTCGGGCATCCCGCCCTGGCAGTGGCAAGGACCCGCACCGTCGCCAGCAACAGCATCGGTCACGACAACCTTGCACGCACCATCGGTGCATGCAGCGTTGCTTGGGTGTGGGACCCTGGCGCCTAGGGCTGCGGGCGCGGTGTGGAGGGACAGTGTCGGTGCGGATGATGTCGCCGGCCGCAACACCTCAGCACAGAACAGGTTGGGGCCGCTGACGGCTGCCATTCGGCACGCCAGCTCATCCGCTGCCGTCAGCGACTCTTGGGTGGCGCCCAGCCTGGGACCCAGCATGCGCGCTGCGCTGCGTGGGTGTAAGCAAGGGAGGGGAGGAATGGGATACAAGTGTCGGGTTCCATCTGGTCAAAGCATCAGCGGTGGGACTAGCTCATTAGACAGCGGAAGGGCGCATGGACTGTCGTTCAGCCGACAGCATGTGTGGGTCCAAAAAGGCAAGCTTGACAACGATTATTATCTTGGGTGGTAGGATGACCCTGTGGGCTAGTAGCAGGCTGGATACTGCTGCTTGTTGTGCGTCAGAACATGGCATCTTCTTAATAAACGTGTGCGTCATATCGGTGGATATATCTTTGCTTTCAAACAGCACATTCGTGCCCAATCATCGAGGAGTTTACAACCATCGACAGATACATATTCCTTACCATAAGGCTGCTGTGCCCTTGAACCATGCAAATAGGGGTACGTTGTAAGCGCAAGAGGGCTCAATCCAGCCATTGAAAACAGATAGCAGCAGAAGCAGCAGAAGCAATTGGTTTCTTTTAAGCTGGCAAGGTTAGAGAGCCTGCGGCCGACGTTGGATAGCGGAATCACTTACGCGAGGGCGCCAACCATCCTCCCCCAGCGCAACCCTGGCTGACTTGATTCCCCATATCCCTCGTTAAAGCCGTCCTGGAGCGCGCTGTTGCTGCCCTCCGCAAAACCATCACGGTATCCGACCTGGATGCGCGATTGGCGCAAGCGGGAAGGGGGCACGAAAGGAATGGCCCACCGGTTCGTACCAGTACCGAGGATTATCGCACTTCAACTGAATGCTTTCGTCCCGCAAACCTCGGAATGCCAATCAGTCCCTAAGTGCCAAAATGCAGAACGATGGGGGAAACATGGAAAACAACTACGCAGCAAAAGAATCGTCATGAACATGGTAGTAATGGTAGTGCAGAACACACATTATGGAAACGTGATTCTCTGCTCCTCTGCTCGCGAGCAAGGTCTTCGTCCCCATCATCTGAAAAGGCATCATCCATAATGGCAGGAGCTGCGTTCCGCACAGTAGCTTGAGCCGGCGCGGGAATGGCTAAACAGATGAGGACACGACAAGGTTGACGTGGCCGAGTAGGGCACAGTCATGCCGGAAACGCATTCGTCCGGGCAACTGAGCGAGGATAGTCTGGTCACGGGTCAATTTTCTTAATCAATTAATCACTCTACGTTACCAGATAGCGGCCAGTTGAAATTTTCCAGCGAACCGGGAATTCATGAACGGCAGGAAAATTTTACAAACCTTGCGTCGGGTCTGCAGAAATGCACGACTGTCTAGTCCCTGAGTGATGAATACGTACCTACAGTAGTAAACATTTTTTCGTTCCCCTGTTTCTGGGGTTGAATTTAATTCAACTGCTTCTCATCAGTCATCACCGCGAGCAGAAAATTTTTACTGCCTGCCGTACCAGTCAGCCAGTGCCCAGTATGTACGTAGGCAGGAGCCCACAACACCGGACTTCTTGCACCTCTAATTCTAGCCACCAGCCTGCCCAGGGCCTGCCTAGGAATAAAAAATAACTTGTAACAGTCCCCTGGTAAATCATCTCAGTCATTCACGCCGTTGGGTTCGAGGTTATCGACTTATCGTGGGCCGGGTAAGGCGTGAACCCTTACTACTAGAGCTTACAAGTTACAGTGCACGCAGCGTTGTCGATCGGATCAGGGGAAAATAATGGCCAAATCCCTGCATGGCCAAATGGGTGTTGTTTATTTCGTTTTATGTTGTAGGTCACAAATAGGTTTTAGGTATGCCACAAACAGCCAAAAGCCTAGCCTAAGCCCTAAATTGCTCCGTACCCGTACAGGGTCCGATTTGAAGGACGAGTTTTTCTCAATCCTAATTCGAGATCTAGATTAATTGTACTTTCACCTTGCTTCCACGCTGGTTTACCACTTTTTGGACATCTGGTCAGGGACCTACTGTTAAGGAGTGCTGTAACAAAGCGGGAAAATTTTTTAAATGGCGGTTATGGCGGATTTACGATTTTCACCCGCCTAATCTTCGAGGACTGAGAGAAATTTTAGCCTATCGAAACCTCCTGCGCGAGACCTTCCTAATGAGCTCTCATTGCGCCACCCATGCGCAGCTTTGACAGACTTATCGTCGCCCTGCCAACTGAACCGACGCCTCGACTCCTTCTGAGGCCCAACACTGTAAACAGGCCTTCTTTCCTCAACCGCTGGCGCAATGTGTCCCTCTTTTACCTCGCCTGCCCATGCCCGCGATTCGAGCTTTCTTGGGTCAATTCTGTGCAGTTCTCAGAATTCTAGCCCACCAACAATGCAGCCGCCCCTTAATTTGGCTGTTGAGTGATGTCCGACTGGCACGATGGAGAGGCCTCCATTACATTGGCGACCTCTGTCACCAGTGGCCCACCTGTACCACCGAGACCTGCATCTCGAGCTCCTCGACCCTCACGCTGCAGCTGTCACCTTGCGAGACACTCTGAGACTCTCGGCATGATTTTCCCATGCAATATCACGCCCTCGATTCGCAGCAAGGCCCGTCTCCTCCAGTATGGCCGACTGCGGGCTGTGACGTAACAGGAAATGTTCGGGTGATGGCAGGGAGTGCCTACCCATCCCACCGCACGCACCACGTCCAGCAATATTTCCACTGAAACCGCCGCTGCTGGGCCCCGGGCTACTGCCTACATTTCCTCAATCGCTCCATCGCCTCCTCCATGGTGCCTCGCTCCCTGCGGCCCCTCGGCCGCCACGCCAGATATCCATGGCAATCAAGGTCTTCATCACACCCCCTACCGGCTACCACCATACCGGCCCAGGCGGCCCTGAGCCCTTGCTGCACCACACGAAGAGTGCGGCCCTGAATTAAGTTAAGTACACGGCAGGACTAGGAACCCCCCGAACTTACATAATAAGGGTCTTCAATGGCCTTGGCGTCACATCTTTGCGAACGTTGTCACTGTTAGCAGTTGCCAGTTGCTGTTGGTGTTGCATGGTGAGGGTTGCAGATGTTATAGGTACAGCTGGTCCAATGTCGCTCCCACGGTCCTAAATTTAGGACTTTGTCCTAAATCGTCCTAGTGGTCACTATAACCGAGGTACCGGGGGGGGGGGTTCACTATATGGACCGTACCCCATGTGGACCGTACCCGGCATGATGTACCCGACCCGTGGTACCGGCACATGGTACCCGGATTCCGTACCCGGGTACCGGGTATAATGGCGGGAAAGTAGGTACCTCGACCAAAAATATAACCGATTTTGGAGCGAAAAAGTGGGTGCGGGAATGAAGTGAGGTGGATATGGCGACCTGACAATCGTGGCCGGCGTTTTCACGTGCGTTTATCATTTCGGGCGCCCAGTAGCAAAAACGAAAGGTTGTTAGTTATGCTTAAAGGCTGTGAATATTATCTGCGCAAGTTTTTATGTGTAGCGCTGTAGCACAGCGGCACAACACAAATGGGTCGCAGATCGCCTGCTCGCGGAGGGTCGATTTTGGCACAAACATGTTAGTGTATTAGCGATGGTGGTGCGAATCAAGCCAGGAAATTTTTGTGGACGATTTTTATTATAGTCTGGAGTTTAGAAACGGAGTATTTGACATGGGAGCGCCTGGGCCGTGATATTCTTGCCCGATTTCCATTGTCGACCATGTTTTAGGGACGTTCAGGCTGGGCAGCGAGCGCACCTTATAGGTCTTCACTTTCGGTATTTCTTGGACCTAGAACGCAGCACAAGCGTGGTTTATATCATTTTCGAACCGGTTGGCCAGCTTTGGTGCGCTCAGCTCTCGGAAAGCTGACCTCGCTGCGGATTTCAGCGACTTTTTTGCAACCATCTGGAATGAGGCGACGTAAGTAGCAGGTACGTGCCGGGGTGTCCTATAGATCATGAGTGTAACTGGCAACGCTGTCGTGGTGTTTTGAGTCAGCCAGCTATGCCTAAAAAGAGGGGACGCTCTCTGTGCACATAACTGTCACACATAGTTGGTTTACGTCATACAATTTTTTACGTCTCTATCTTCGATCGTCGTCCGCTGCAGCTAAAACACACATGCGTAAGAGCAGTTTTACTCATGTGTTAGTTATAAACCATGGTCCTATGGCCTGCAGTCGTTCAGGGTGAACATTCTCAGACAGTATATACAGTATGGTTTACGTGTTACATGCACCCTGAATTCGCTCACAAAGCGTTGCATGTTAGCACAACGTTGTTTTATAACTTGATTTGGCTGCATTCATGTGTTAGTTGCAATGCAAATGCATTGTCTTTTCATCGCTGGGTGGTGGCCAGCATGTCCGTGATGTCAAAGAAGGTTTGGCATATGCTTAGAGAAAGTTTACCGCAAGGGGTGGGCCATGTTCAAGCCGGGCAACCTCAGCAACCATGCAACCGTATATTGCATTACCTGCACCATCTGTGACACCGTCAAGCACGCGTATATATAGAGGCAGCCACAGCAGGGTATGGCCTTGTTATACGCTGCCCCGCCATCCCAAGGCCTCGTAGGGTCCCCTAGCGCTTGTAAGATGCTCAAGGGACCGTGTGGATAGCATGGTAATGCGTTGACACTAATTGGTCCTAATGGTCCTAAAACCCACATTTTGGCCATATTCGCGCTTTGAGGTCTGGCAGGTGGCAGGGCCCATTCATGCACTAAATGTAATTATTTGACCCCAGGTTTTTGATAGAAACTAAAAAAGTGTGTTATCTGTCATGGGCACGAATGCCAGGGTCAAATATGTAATGTTTGCAAATATATATTTTGATTCCACGTGGTCCTAAATTTAGGACTTTTACTGGGAACATTGCGCATGCAGTTACTCTTGCCATTTTGTGTTTCCAGGTGCCTCCAACCATCCAGCCACAATGCTAGCACCCTCCACCCCGCTAACCCCCACTCGCCCCACTCCCGTGCCTGTTCCATACCCACCCCACCCACAAATAATATACATTACAGACATCCACATGCCGCTATCCATCCCCCCATGACTACGGACCACTCTCGATCGCCCCCACACTGAGGTCCCCCACAGCACCGTAACACCGCCCTCCTCCCCAAAAAATACGCTGCTCAGACTCCTCCCCCGCAAACCATACGCTGACCCACCCGACCATCCACCTTGAGTCCCCCTAACCAACCTATGTGACTACCACCCTTTCGTATGTATGTAGTACCTCCACCACCTTCCACACCAACATCGCAACCAGTGGTGACCCACTAAACCACCCTAGGTACCGCCCCACAACGAGGTTCCCCTACACCACTGCACCCCCTCCGGGGCAACCAACCCATTTTCCACTCAACCAGCACTAACACCGCTGCACCGGTCGCCCACCTACAAGCCCGCCTACGTACCATAGGCAAGCCACCAATGCAACCCTTGAAGCATCCCCACCCCTCACACGAACCTGTGACCCACGCACGAGCGAACCACATTGACACCTGTGTCCCACAACTACTACATAATCAACCCCTAACAATGTCCCCCATGCAACACCTGCCAAAGGGGGGGGAGGGATGTTCCCCTCCCCCCCCCAACTGAAACACACCCACAACAATACCTCGGACCGGTATTGTAGTCTAGCGACGCACCGGCTGTGACCGGCCTGACTGACCACGACCACAAGCCACCAAACAGACCCATGGCCCACCCCACACGTCCAGGTCCATAAATCCTGCACCAAGCACTCGAGGAGCCTACTGCTGGTCCGTGTTGCGAGTCCGGCCAGGCGCGGGGCGGGGGCCACGTCGACGTGCACCCGGGCAGTATCCATGCCGTATCTGGTAGTGTGCTATCCCCCTATGCCACTCCATCGAGGCTACTTGGCGTGCGATTGATTGCTAGGATACACCCCGTTGTGAATTCAAGCGCAGGTATCCGATGATGCAACCGCCCATGTCCCAGTGCCCCGATAGTACCACCGATACTATAGTATATCCGGCCCTCGGCCACTATAGATTCTCTGCTGCTCATGTGCGGCGTGGGACACAACAACAACAACAACAACAACAACAACAACAACAACAACAACAACAACAACAACAACAACAACAACAACAACTGTCAAGGAAAGTAGGGGGGGTACCCTGGCCAAACGAGGACGACAAAATTAAAATTATTCACGTCAGCGGCTATGGTGGCGCAAACAATTGACCGGGGCGAGAGCATGGGTTGACATGTTCGACTGAAGCTTTGTAGTCATCATACCTAGGGCTAATAAATGGTGTATCCATAGCCGTGCAACATTTGCAAATGCCTAGATATGTCTTGAGGCGATGTGGCGGCGCAGCAAATTGTGTGAGCGGCCAGGCGATGACAGTGCGAGCTCTACTTGTTGCTCGGCCGAACAAATTCGGATTTTTGCGCATGGATGAGTTCGGTATGTCATTCCTAGCACAGTTGATCATCTATTATGGTGGCCAGGACATGCTTGAGGTTACGTTCGTGGGGTGGGCGTGCTAGCTCCCGCAAACAAGGTATCTGCAGTTTCGACCAGGTACGTTTCAACATGTCTCAGTGACCCGAAATGTGTCATATATTCAGTTTCGATACCAGTCTTGGGGCTGTAATCGAGGCTTCATGACTGACAGTCTTGTTGTTGTCGCTGTTTGAGTTTTGTTCCACCGCGCCACATGCAGGCACTAAGCCGCCCCCGCCCACCTCCGGTGGCTTGCGCCACCTTTACCCCAGTCAACCCGTCGCCCTTCGGGTTGGGGACAACGCCTCCACCATCCGACGGCCCCAATCCCTCGCGTCGCGTCTATGCGGTTTTTCGGTTCCTCGCGTCGCGTCTATGCGGTTTTTCGGTTCCATCTATCGGTTTTCGGGTGTACCTGTCAGTCGGGCCGTTTGAGTCTCGACTGACGGTCGTAAATCGGTGGGAGAGTAATAAATGGGTGGGAGAGAGGAGCATTCTTGCTTCTGTGCATAGGCTTGTGAAGGTTGGGTAGTGATGCTACCTCGGCCAGATTTTGGATGAGATTTGACTGCTTTTAGCGTATGCTACAACATGAATGTCGGTATAACGACATATATCGTTTGTAACATTGATTATTGTGATGATATGATGCTTTCCGTCGCTTAAACAACCCATGGAGAGTGTTTTTCTGCCCAGTTCTAGGCATGCATGCTGGCCAACTCCGCCTTATTTTTGTGTGTTTGTTGTGTATTAGAGACATGGAGATGCCTGGGATCTGCTTGAATTGAGGCATCAGCAAGCTGCTACTTTCGCTTCTTTCCTTTTTTCTTGTATTTTGAAGTTGTTTGTAGCGTATAGGATGTGATGGAAATCAGCTCCTTGCATGTGCCTTCTACACGGGCTTTATGCCCAATGGCACTAGGTTTACAATATTGTATGGCATGAGCTGCTGTGTTATATGCTGGAATTGTGTTGGAGGATGCATGTGTGGCCAGCTATGATGTTTTGTGCCACATTGCATGGGATAGGAAACCAAAACGGTAGTGCTAGACACCCACCCCCAAAAAACTTGGTCCTATTTTTCGGACTGAGTTATTCTGGGCTTTCTGCTAGCTAGCTTGTGCAGTTCTGTGGCATGTCATGTTGTGAGTGTATTGATGGCATGCCTGTGATATAAACTAACTGCCTTTGAAATTCAAGGGCATACTGACTTGTATGAGCTGTGGTTCATATATTGCATGGTGTATGTCTCAAATCCCATTTTTCCGTACCCCCCTGAGGTTGGCGCTATTTATAGCACCCAAAAGTCATAGATATGGGACCAACGGCATGTCCCCACAGAAATTCAACATAAATGCAGGCCTGGTACCAAGGGATAGCCAGAAATTGTTTTTTAGGACATAGACAAACATATATTTGCAAAGATGTGCAACCCAGTCCGTTTTTTAGGACTGAGCGTACACGGTTTAAGGGTTAAGGTTTTCATGAGGATGGTCCTTAACCGGCTCCGGCTTGCTTTAGATGAGCACTTAGCGCAGACCCAGATGGGCTTCCACCGCGGCCGTAATATATACTGTGATGGCCGTCTTTGCTGCACACCGGCTTGTGGAGGAAGTGAGGCGGCTAGCTGAGCCCGGGTGAGTACCTTGTCCACTAATTGGTCTTCATGGATTATGTCAAGGCCTTTGACTCAGTATTCTGGCCTGCCCTTTGGGATATACTTGTTCTCTACCGGGTTCCCAAGCCCTCCGCTTAAGTTGTACGAGGGGTCTATACGGCATCACTGGTCCGGCCGTACGTCATATGGCACCACCCACCAGCTAGCTTGCCCCCTCCAAACAGCGGTGCGGCAAGGTTGTGTTCTGTCACCATACCTGTTCATAATGGTCGTGGACTATGTCATGCGCAAGGCGCGCGCCCGCTTTGCCAGCGTTGTAGGGCATGCGCCTGGCCTAGTCATTCAGCATGACCCCAGCACGGCCGGGTGGCAATGCGCGCGGATGGGACGGAATACCGCCTGGCAGATTTGATCTACACCGATGATACCACCCTCATCGAGGATACCGAGCATGTCCAGCTCTGGTTGGACTGCCTGGCCCTGGAAGCACGAGCAGTTGGCCTGGAAATCAGCAACAAGAAGACTGAAGTGATGGCCCACTCGCAGGGGCTTGACAGTCGCCCCCCACCGCTTTTACACCCGGACGGCACAGCAGTTCCCTACATCGAGCGTTTTCAACTCCTCCGCATGCAGTTGGCTTCCTAGCACCAAGGATGACATCGACACACACATAGGTCTTGCATGGACGCCTTAATTGCGTAAATTAGACAGAGTGTGGCACGCCAAGGACCTGGGCGCTGGCTGGAAACGGGATCTTTTCAAGGTTCTTGTTCTTACTATTCTGACCTATGGGGCGGAAGCCTGGACCCTCACTGCATGAACATCTGGAGTCCACAGTGAATGGAGCAGTTACTAGAATGCTAAAGTATATCTTGGGGATGAAGTACGACGAACACCGCCACTTGGCGGCGTTGTATGATGGTCGATGCCGGGCCGTGTGTCTGATATTATTAGGCAGCGTAGACTACAGTATGCTGGCCATCTAGCCCATACTAATCAGGTTGATACAGATGATATCAAGGAGACACTGACCAGCGCCGGCCAGAAATCGGGAGAATGCGGACCATGGTAGCTCGAGCCTGCCGTTATATCTTGTCCGCGTGTTCGAGATATGGCCCTTGCGGACTGGCCAGCCCGGGAGATATCTCTTAGATGGTCAGGCCCTGCCAGGGTTAGTTGACGCGGTGGCCAACATTGGACCGCGACATGATTTTAGCTGACATGCAGAGCAAAGACGCTGTTGGCGTCAGCATCGATCCGCTCAACCCCTCTTACTCAAATATGGTCGGATATGCAGCCATGTGAGGATATAAGCAGCGTTGGGCGGACATTGTCAAAGACTACGACCCCACAACTGTGGCTCCTAGGAAATAGAAAGCATGGTAGGCATAGTTTGCGAGTTTGCGTGCACGACTATGTAGCTCAAGGCCTCACTTGTGGCCCATATTTTAGACTAGCTGTAGACATATGTACATGTAGACATTGACGTCTTGTAAACCGGTGTACTGGAGGGTGGTGCTAGTCCACATCGACCACAAGCCCTGGCAGGCACCCCCTGCTACCCCAGCAACCCCAGTCTAGGGAATGTAAAACAGTAGTGCAGATTAGTCAGGCTTAGCCTAGCACGTGGCACACGCCTACGTACGCGCATTAAGGGTAGGTAAAACATACTCAGCTCCGTTGGGAGTACATGTAGCACACATCCCTGAGAAGGGGCATATGGCTTGCAATACATTCTGGGCTACTTCAGGACTGCAAGGGTGGGGAAGTAAACGACACTTGCTCTAGGTGCACCAAGGGCATCAGCACCACCATGATCTCTCATATAGCACAAAGGGGGCCCGTCATAGGGTGGAAGATCATCATGGCTCTACTACAAAAGCTAGGGCGTGGCTTCTCAGCAGAGAGTGACTCTCTGCATAGGCAGAGCTGGGCTGAATTTTTAATGCAACATCCATTAATTAATTAATTAATTAATTAATTAATTAATTAATTAATTAATTAATTAATTAATTAATTAATTAATTAATTAATTAATTAATTAGGAACATAGCTTGTCGCGTTTGCGTGCCATATCATCCTGGACTGGTCATTACCGCTACTTGGAATGCATCCACTATCAGCAGTAATCATGTGTGTGATATGCCACCTCCCCCCCCACTCTTTAGCTCACAACAACTTGAGAGCAAAAAGTGAAAGAAAGGCATCTCACACAAAAGAAGGAAGCCCAAAGAGGGCGTCATTCCAGGCAGCAGCCAAAAAAAAAAAAATCCAGCTGCTCAAAGATGCTTTTCCAGGATCAGCAACAGCCTTAACATGCATGCTTTTAAAGGCTCAGCAATAACCCCTTCAATGGCTTTTTACAGGGAAAAGCCTAACCTCTTCAGATGCTTTTGAAGGCTAAGCAATAACCTCTTCCTTGTGCTGCCCCGGGTGAAGCAGGAGGAATCCCCAGGCGGGCCGGACTGAACCCATCATGGGTTGTTCGTCCGTTTGAAAATGAGAATGAAAGGTGCGGTCCTTTACGGCACCGCCACCTTCATGACAGGCAATTCGGCCCAATCAGCCGATTCTTGAGACAATGCTTTATCATCAAAAGACCTTTAAATTCCAATGAGATACATGACGAATCACAAAGACTGTCGAGTTGTAATGTTGCAGTTATAAGAGCAGCTGTGAGGCCCCTTACATAATTGGGTGACGCCACTGCAGGTCCCTTGTGACGGCAGTGCGCGTGTGTTCCCGACCTAGTTCCTACTGGCACGCATGCCAACGACGACCAGGGTTGCCCGAAGGCCCTGTCCCTTGTCTTGTTCTCAGTCTTACACACATTCTTAACAAAACCAATACATTGTCATATCCGTCAGTCCATCCTCATGGCAACTGACTGCATGCAACCACTCACGGGGGCTGCTTCGGGCTGCTCGAGCTATTTCACCCCATGAAGACAACAAACCAGTTGTGAGGGAGAGAAACGGACGAACAACGACCACCATGGTTCGTTGCTCATCCTTCTATACTGCTCAAAGCTCAAGCCTGGCGGCTGGCGCCACTAGCGCCACTCTTGACATCAGCCAATCATAACATTGTCTAATTTCCGACAAGCTAACCTTCAAGCTTTAACTGTCAAACGAACACAAATATACAAGGGCAAATCTATCGGCCATGCCAGGCACCGCCTGGGGCTTCCTTGCATTTGTGTCTGGTGTCCCACGTTGACATCCTGAAATTGCACAGCTGCTCAGCACCTCGCCAGCTTGCTGTGTACCAGCATTCGGCAAACTGCCCTTGTGACGAATGTCAGTGAAATTCAGGTCCGCCCAAAAGTTCCGTCAGCAAATTCAGCGGACTTGGCGCGTAAATACAACTGAGATCCGCGGCGTCAGTACTGGGCCGCGGTATAGCAACCCGCACAAGGCTGCGGACGTCAGAATTACGCCAAAATCTGAATTGCGGACGTGATAGATCACGGACGCGACAAACTCTGTTGGGAGTATCTGTAGCACATAGCCCTTGAGAAGGGGCAGATGGCCTATAATACATTCTAGGCTACTTCCTGCAAGGGTGGGAATGTAAACAAGTTCACTTGCTCTAGGTGCACTAGCTAGGGCACCTGCACCACCCAGAGTCTCGGGCAACTCCCAGCTCAGGGGGAGCATGTCATAGGTGGCCGGGAAGATCATCATGGCTATACAAGAGCTGGGGCATGGCTTCTCTACAGAGAGCATCTCTCTGCATAGCATAGCATGGCTAAATTCTTAATGCAACATCCATGGGGGTCCCATTATAATAGGCATGGCTTGGCTAAATTATGAAGGCATCATCCATGGGGGCCATTATGGGCGCACATGCGCGTGGGCCACATGCTAGGCTAAGCCTGACTAAGCTACACTACTGGTATATATTCCCTAGTCTGAGGTGGCAGGAGGGGCCTGCCAGGGCTTGTGGTCAACGTGGATGACCGCCCCCCTCCAGTATACCGGCTTCCCCCTTGCGCTCTGCCGGAGCTGAAGGTAGGTTGGCCATAGCTCACGTCGCCGCTGTTGCTGGGCCAGGGTCAAGTCGTCGTCCAGCGTGAAGCGAGTCTCCGAGAGCTTCTTGCGGCATTTAAGGAACGCCAGCTTGTCCGCCATGTACTTAAAGGTGAGGAGCACGGGGGCCGGGCCAGCCTTGTCCCGCGCGCGGGGGAGGCGGACAGCCGACATCCGCAGCTCACCAGTGAGTAGCATGGGGGCAAAAATGTCGCGCTTAAATGCCTCAAGAAGGCTCGTGGAGGTCTCACCTGCCGGCTGGTCGAAGTGCTTGACGATGACATTGTGGCTGCGCTTGGTGATGTCGGCCTCCTCGCAAAGGTCGAGGGCTTGTTGCTTGAGTTGTGCCGCGATGGTGGAGGTGGTGGAGGTGGTGTGATGCTTAAGCAAGTCCGCCCAGGTGGAGGGAGCATCGCCGGCCGGGCCAGCAGGTGCCGGCTGGGCGGCGATGTCCTTCACCGCCTGGGCGGTGAGGCCGGCGGTGTCATGCAAGCACTCAAGGGCGGTGGCGGTGGCTTGAAGGCGTTGGTCGAGGTCGAGGAGCTGGGCTTTGATGTCGGCAGTGGACCGGAGGCGGAAATGGCAGTGGAGGTGGAGGCGGCGGTGGTGGAAATGTGAGGAAGTTCAGTAGCCAGCGTGCCACCCATTGCTGCTACGTCGGCAGCAAGGGGGGTCACGTGCATGCTGCTGGAATTAAGGCTTCCGTGAGGATGGAACGGAGTGTGGGGGCGGAGATGGATGGAGCCCAGATCTCGCCATCAGAGCGCTGGAGAAGGGAGTTGAGGACGGCATGCAAAACATGGAGTTGGGGGCGGGGGCACCAGAACAGCTGGCTGATGTTGTGCCAGCGTCGGCCATCGGTGACGAGGAGGCGTCCGGTGGCGTGGAGATGGAGGCACAGGTCGTAAAGCGAGGCGTAGTCCCCGAAGAAGATGCAGTGCATAGCATCGTCCGGGGACATGTTGGTCCAGTCGTGATCATCGACCTTGAAAGGTTGGGGCCGAAAGCGCGGTTCTGAGGGGCGTGAAGACCCCCCTGTTTTGTCCGCTGAGCAGGTGCGTTTAGGGTCAGGCGATGCCGATGGCGATCGAGGCATTAAGCCCGGGAGGTTGCTGGGCGACCAACAGTGCGCGACTATAGTGTCACCGCTGCCTGCCGGACCTGAGGGCGAAGCTGCAGCCTGCGCTGCAGACGGATTTTCATGGCCGAGAGCATCCGCCAAACTGCGTTGCGTCAAGGGACGCTTGCTCGTCATATATTGCGTAATAGATTCGGAAAATTATATCAGCATGTGCGTCTTAGAAAGACGAAGCGATAGTGATATTCACGGCTAAATTCGGTGCTCAAACGTGAACTGAAAGTTATGAGCTCCGCCGTCAGCCATGGCTACCTCGTGGCTCGTGGCTCGTCAACATCCATGGGGATCGAGTCCCATTATAGGCAGGGCGTGGCTATTCTGAAGGCATCATCCATGGGGGGGCCATTATGGGCGCACATGCGCGTGGGCCGCGTGGTAGGCTAAGCCTTACTAATCTACACTACACTACATGCGAGTGCCTACGCGCATGTAGTTGGAATGCGTCGTGAGACGTAGGACAACTGACGAAAGCTGGAAATGAGGATGACGATTGTATTAGCAATAATACAAGGAATGTAATGAAAGCTTGAGGGCTCAGGATGGAACTGGGCAAACTCGGGTGCTGCGGCACTCCCCAGTGCTCCGCCTATATGCCTATGGCAGTGCTCACTGCAGCACCTGCCAGTGGACAACTGTACACTGCAATGCCATGCGACCACGTCACTAGCAACCAGCTAACACTCGGCCCGTCAGACCCGGATATCCCGGATCTGGCGGGTCGAGCTAGAGCCTAGGAACAGTCTGGCACGCACTACACGTCAGTCCACATGACACCGCAGGACCGTACGCCCTGCCGTACAGTACTAAGGTGTCCCGCTCAGCCGCGGTAGGCAATACGCGGCGCGCAGGCCGGAAATCCGTGTGTCAGCCTAAGCATCTCATCTAACTCCCATTATGTTTTCCTTTCAGTTTGAAGGCTAGCGACTTCAAGCCTGATCCTGCCCAGCTAGGAGACTGACTCCAAGCTGACTGAGGTGCTGAGCAACTGACACCCATACTGCAACATCTGGACTGAAAAAGATGGGCCCCAGAACTTGTGCAATACTTCTGGTGGCATCAAGTTTAGCTCAACATGCCCGGGGAGTTCCTCCTCCTCGCGAGCTCACCAGGGAGATAGCTATGCCTGTCTGCCTATCCAGGGAGTGCATCACCAGCCAAGAGAGCCACTGTAAAAATGCCAAGGTAACCGTTGAAGTGGTTCCATGTGGTTCCATGTGGTTCCATCATCATCGCCCACTCAGAGAAAAAAAACACCCAGCCAGGCTGGGTCAGCTGAGCTCAGGTCACCTGCAACCTGAGGAGTGACAGTAGGCAGGTTTATTGCACCCTGCACTGTCCATGTTGCACCTGCACAACATGTGAGGACCAGCCACCCCTGCCCTGCACAGTGGTGGCTGAAGTCCTAGTGACAGGTGACAGGAATAGGACATCCTGGACCTGTCCACGTTGCACCTGCACAACGTGTGTGTGGACCAGCCACCCCTGCCCTGCACAGTGGTGGCTGGAGTCCTGGTGACAGGTGACAGGAATATTGCATCCTGCACCTGGGCTGATCACATTGTACTAGACAACATGACAGCACCCATGCCTTTACTGCCACTGAACAGTGAGGCCAGGTGGCCCAAGAGATCCATGCACAGTAAACTGGGGTCCTGGGCAACCACCTGTCAAGGGAGGTTTGACCCTCCACTTGAATGGGAGGCACCTGAGCCACTGAGCTCAAGGCCAATCCACCAAGGCATACAACCCTAGTGGAGAAAGAGTGTGAGATACATCCCCTGCATGCCCACCTATGAAGGTGAGCAGCACGAAATTCCATGGTGTTGAGAAAATCAAAACAGATTTTATTGGCATAGGGCACGCAGGTGCAGAAAAACAGACTCCAACCAACCCCCCTTACTGGAAGCACAACCTGCCCCTTGGACCTGCCCAAGGGGTACTGAGTTACCTAGGCGGCCCTGCTGAACAGGACCCTGCTAGGCGTCCCCCCGATGGAGCAGGGTTGCCTGCTTGCCATACGGGTTCATCAAGTGGTACAACAGCTGATATTGTCAGCTGCCTGCTGAGGCACTTTAGTGAGTGCATCAGCAGCGTTGTGTTTGTCCTCCACGTGACGGGTGGACTCCCAGTAGGTGGACTCCTGTTTAAGGACCACCCAGTCAAGATCAGTGTGCACAGCATAGGGTTAGCAAGGAAACTGAGGACTGACTGACTGTCAGTGAGCAAGTGTGCCACCACCCCAGCATTGCTGCCTGCTTGCATCTGCAACCAAACCAGCACATGATTCAAGTACCTGGCATGAAGCACTGCTGACACCACTGCCCTGCACTCAGCAGCATTGCTGCTGACAGCCTTGCGTCTATGCAACCGGCTGTACCATGAAATGAGAGACAAGGGTGCATCATCATTCTGCACAAAATACAAGCCTGACTCCCTTGCCTGCAACTTGGTAATCTGCCTGGACTCCATGGAACTATCCATCATAGCTTGGATGTGAATGGTTTTGTGGAGATCCAAGGAGGAATGCAAGATAAGGGGAGGGCCTTCCTGGAGAGTTTTGGTGATGGCTTTGTGACCTACTTGCATCAAGACATCATCATCAACTCTGCTAACCACAGCCAGGTGAGGTGCACACGTTGAGCACAACCACCCCAGCTTGCCTCTAATGGTGGGACAGGCACCAGGTTTGATTTTTGTTTGCAGAACCTCCAAACAGCTGTGCATGTAATCATTAGGAGAGTAAAGTGCACACACCCACTGGTTTTGATGCTGGAGTTGTAACATTGTGCCACAAAATTTGATGGCAGTGGTGCCCAGCTCTACTTGCTTGCCAATCTCAAAGTGCTGTGACACTTGGTGAATAAACTCATCTACAGCACGCCTTGGCCCAGCAATCAGCTGATCATCCCCATGCCACACAAAGGTGATTATGCCATGAGGGTGTGGGACCACAAAGAAGCAAGGGTCTATGTCATCATATCTAGCCCCTAGCTTTTCAAACACAGCCTGAGCTGACATCCTGAAAATGCGAGGAGCTGATTGCAGCCCTTCAACACCTATGTTAGCTTTCAGGTACTGCTGAGGGATGTGTTTTGCCCAGACTCTGGGAGTGGAGACTACATACACCTGACCATGCCACACTTGTTGTGCTATCTCAGGTGAGCCTTTCAAGAAAGCCCTTTTAATGTCTGTAGCCTTACATACATAGTCATCCCCGTCATTGAGATGACCCACAAAGACAGACAGCAATATTTTTAGAGAGGTTTGCTGAATGCCTGGCGTGTACAACTCTGCCTCTGTCAGATCAGTGGTGCCCTTGAACTCTGTCACACAAGGTCTTGCATGGAAAATGACTGACCCATCTGCTGCTGGCTTATGTTTGCACACAAACTTCAGGCGCAAGTGCTTGCACCCTGCAGGCTTTTTGTCAATAGGTGTGACAGGTGGAGTGTGAGAGGGGCTAAGAGGATCTGGCACTACCCATTCTTCCCTGGCCTTGTTGAAGGCCTCTGTCAGGGTTTTAGTATAAACCCTGGATGTGCCCGTTTGCCAGCCTATGTTATGTTGTGGCCAATCTTCTGTATTTTCTGGCCAAGGATATTATTAGGGCTGAGTAGGGCTTGCCGTGTTCTTTCCGGCGGTACTTTTCTTATGACGGACAGTTGAGTATGCACAAAGATATTAGGTGCCGAAGTTAGGATTAATTCGGCTCTACCTTGTGGTCGCATGGTACGACTTGTAGGGCGTGAGTATCTCGTGCCATTTGGCGGTGGCTAACTCCTAGCGCCGCGCAATAGTGGGGTCAAATATTGGTGCCGAATATTCGCATCATTGCCTAGTGGATTTTGTGTGCCAGTTGTTCAAGTCGAGACACTTTATGTGTTAAGTTAACGTAGGGATAATGTGTGCAGCCGACATTGGACATTGTTTAAGAGGTCGGCGTGCACCTTTTCACGTTACCTGATGGTGGGCCAGTTGCCTTGTGGCTTGGCAATGGACACCGGTCACGGTCCTTAACCCCTAAATGGTCTGAGATCCTGCCGATAAATCGGCTGGATCTTCACAATTTTGCAAACCAGATGCCATCCAACCTACCCATATCCAATGGCTGTCCTTGGGGGCCAAGCACGTCCATGAGTTGCCCTTCGGGTTGGTATATCACAACCTCACATATATGCAGGGTAGGCCATATATAACTGCCGTCAAAGTCAGGGGGGTCAAGACGCGCGTTTTCATTTTTGGTAGAATGTGAATTTTGAATTATGTTATAAGAGCTAGGCACCTACCACTTCAGGGATGATAAACAATTAGTTGCTGAACAGTTTGAGCCATTGGCGTCATAATTTGGGTGGGTATACCAGCAGTTACACCCAGTACAGCCCTTAGGGGTACCGTTGGTAAAAAGCAACCAAGGGGGTAGGGGTGGGCATACTACCTACTAATATGGCCACCAACCATGCCAAACAATACATTTCCCTTCCACAATGATGGGGAAACATAACTGCATCATCACACTGCCCTTACATGGCACCTATGTGCAGGTGCTACCTTGTCCATGCACGTAGGTAACGTGGTACGGATATCCTACGCAAGGCATGAATTCTAGGAGGCAGCCACCAACAAACTAGTGATGTTGAGCCTATTTCAGCCTGCCCTAGCAAGGATAAACTAGGCCTAAGCTGCTATAGCTTGCCAGGTGATGGCCAGCACACCTGGTGGCACATGCTGTCAATGGGAAGCTTTTACTCACCAGTTACGTGCTTGATGATGCCACAGAGACCAGCCAACTGCCTCACACTCATGCAATATGTGTATGGGAAATGTATAACAAACATATATGGAGGTATTCAAACCCATACAGCCTCTAAAACTTATCACCATCACCCTGTGGCAGGTCAACTGACTGAGGGAAGCATCTAAGAAGGGTGTTTTAGAAAGGGGCCAGGCCAGGGTCAAGAAAGAGCATGAATAATGCAAAAAGAATGTGCTACACAAGCTAGAACGTACATATAAACGTCAAACATCGATAGGAAAACGATGCTTAAGCTTTACCAGGCATGGATGGCGTTACCTTGGCCCAGGCGGTGGCCGCAAAATGGCGCATTTCGGCACACCAAAGTTGTGCAGCATGGTCGCTGGATTCGGCGATTTCTGGCCACCCTTGCACGTTTACGACTACTATGTATCATAAAAAGTACAAAGAAACCGATATATCCTTTAAAATACGCCGGAAAGGTATTGCTGTCAACGTTTCTATCGTCCGGCCTGATCGCAGTTTTTTCCAGCAAGAACGCTGCCGACACCTATCAAATGGCATTCCCGCGAACCAAAAATTGGCCTGTATCATCTTTAGGACGTATAAAATCAATATCCTAAGTTTGGTCAGAAAATTCGAACGAAAACGTAAATGCCATGCGTGGGCGCAAGCCGCCATGGCCAGGTCGTTGTTTTCCGGAATGCACGTTATACGTGAAAAAGTACCCTGACCCCTTGTACTTTGACCGGCAAGAACACCTCTATAACTTTGTCAGAAGTATGCAAACCCGTATACCATGCTGTGAAGAAACTTATAAACTTTCGATCTTCTCAGCTAAACTTTTCCTAATTCTCAATAGATTTCGCGGCATCTGGTCCCCCGAGAAGGGGCCGATGCATCGGCTGGAACTCGATTTTTGGCGGAAAATTGGCAGCAAGACCATTTAGGGGTTAAATTCTATATATGTGTCTTTTATTGTATTAATCAAATGAGTTGTGCCGCAACATTTGAGCTCATTCGTTGACGCATTATTAGGATTTTTGACATGGTATCGGAGGAAAGTTCCACACCTTTGAGACGACTTTGAACGACATTCTTGTGACCATGATGAAGCCATTTTACCCTGCCGGCGCATATAATTGATGGCGGCAGTGTTGTTACGTAATTTCGTGAGCAATGTCGTGAGGATTCATACGTCGCAGCATTTTGAATTTGAAGTTCGGCGGAACGGGCAGAAATTTCATGGGTCGACAGGCCTGGGCCAGCGCAGCCACGCAGGCGAGTTGTTATATGTGTCAAAGCCAGCGGAACTTTCATGTTTCGGGTTTGCTGTGGGCTGGCGCCGCCTGGCGTTGAGCACCGCATGGCAAGGTCAAGGCTCTGATTCCAGTTGGGTGTAGACTTTTTTCTCTTTTTCTGTACCAGTGACCTGCGCATCAACATGTGGCTCGGAGCGGACGTCGGCTGGAATTTTGCGAGCGACCAGCGCAACGGATTATCGCCATTTTTGGTGGCGCAGCCTGCGGAATTTCCAGCATTTTTTGTCGACGAGGACTGCCTGCCTGCCGGCTTTTTGTTGGCGATGAAGATGTTGGCCAGGAGTGCCAGCATGGCCTCTCTTTTGAAGCTGGCTATGCCAGTGGGTTTTTGATTTTGAAGCTGGTCAGGAGTACCAGTGAGCTGCATGTTATTTTAGAAGCTCTAAGCCAAGGGAGCTTGTGACATTTTAACCCCTAAATGGTCTGGCTGCCGATTTTCCGCCTAAAACTGAGTTACAGCCGACACGTCGGCCCCTTCTCGGGGGACCAAATGCCGCGAAAACTATTGAGAATTAGGAAACGTTTAGCTGAGAAGAATGAAAGTTTATAATTTTCCTCACAGCATGGTACTAGGGTTTGCATACTTCTGACAAAGTTATAGAGGTGTTCTGGCCGGTCAAAGTACAAGGGGTCAGGGTACTTTTTCGCGTACAACGTGCATTCCGGAAAACGACGACCTGGCCATGGCGGCTTGCGCCCACGCATGGCATTTACGTTTTCGTTCGAATTTTCTGACCAAAGTCAGGAAATTGATTTTATACGTCCTAAAGATGATACAGGCCAATTTTTGGTTCGCGGGAATGCCATTTGATAGGTGTCGGCAGCGTTCTTGCTGGAAAAAACTGCGATCAGGCCGGACGATAGAAACGTTGACAGCAATACCTTTCCGGCGTATTTTAAAGGATATATTGGTTTCTTTGTACTTTTTATGATACATGGTAGTCGTAAACGTGCAAGGGTGGCCAGAAATCGCCGAATCCAGCGACCATGCTGCACAACTTTGGTGTGCCGAAATGCGCCATTTTGCGGCCACCGCCTGGGCCAAGGTAACGCCATCCATGCCTGGTAAAGCTTAAGCATCGTTTTCCTATCGATGTTTGACGTTTATATATACGTTCTAGCTTGTGTAGCACATTCTTTTTGCATTATTCATGCTCTTTCTTGACCCTGGCCTGGCCCCTTTCTAAAACACCCTTCTTAGATGCTTCCCTCAGTCAGTTGACCTGCCACAGGGTGATGGTGATAAGTTTAAGAGGCTGTATGGGTTTGAATACCTCCATATATGTTTGTTATACATTTCCCACACACATATTGCATGAGTGTGAGGCAGTTGGCTGGTCTCTGTGGCATCATCAAGCATGTAACCGGTGAGTAGAAGCTTCCCATTGTCAGCATGTGACACCAGGTGTGCTGGCCATCACCTGGCAAGCTATAGCAGCTTAGGCCTAGTTTATTCTTGCTAGGGCAAGCTGAAATAGGCTTAAAATCACTAGTTTGTTGGTGGCTGCCTCCTAGAATGCATGCCTTGCGTAGGGTATCCGTACCACGTTACCTACGTGCATGGACAAGGTGGCACCTGCACATAGGTGCCATGTAAGGGCAGTGTGATGATGCAGTTATGTTTCCCCATCATTGTGGAATGGAAATGTATTGTGTGGCATGGTTGGGGGCCATATTAGTAGGTATTAGTAGGTAGTATGCCCACTCCTACCCCCTTGGTTGCTTTTTACCAACGGTACCCCTATGGGCTGTACTGGGTGTAACTGCTGGTATACCCACCCAAATGATGACCCCAATGGCTCAAACTGTTCAGCAACTAATTGTTTATCATCCCTGAAGTGGTAGGTGCCTAGCTCTTACAACATAATTCAAAATGCACATTCTACCAAAAATGAAAACGCTCGTCTTGACCCCCCTGACTTTGACGGCAGTTATACATGGCCTACCCTGCATATATGTAAGGTTGTGATATACCAACCCGAAGGGCAACTCATGGACATGCTTGGCCCCCAAGGACAGCCATTGGATATGGGTGGGTTGGATGGCATCTGGTTTGCAAAATTGTGAAGTTACAGCCGATGCATCGGCAGTATTTCTGCCCATTTAGGGGTTAAAGCTGACAAAAATATTTGCCCCCACTTATTTCTTGAGGGGGGGGGGTGGCATGAGACTGGCTCGCGACGACATTTGTGGGGCCTAACGTGGCCTGTGGTCTGTATTGACCTACTTTGGGATGTACGCGCGCCTGCTTTGCATGCAAACTTGGTGGTCAGCTGTGTTTTTGAATGGACGAGGCAAACTAGCATTTGCAGCCTAGTGTTTTGGCCAGTCTGGAGGTTGGGATCAGTCCAACCTGTTATGGGAGCGCTCTGGGGGAAGTTCTTGGTTGACTTTCCATGCTCGGGACCTGATCACTCCCGGGAGTTTGTTGGCACGACGGCGTGCCAGCGTGGGGCCGTGGAGGCCTTGGGACCGTGGTGGTCCATTTTAGGGCTATTGGTAGCCTGATGGGGCAGTGTTTGCCCATGTGTGCTATTCCTGGCAAGTGTAGTTGTTGTGACTTATTGCTGTGTTTCTGCATCAGACCTGGGACGCTGGGGCTGTCAGTTTATACCTCTAGGGACGCCTGGATGTATTTTGGAAGAGACACAGGCATGTATAGCACCTTTGTTGTTATGATCAGGATGGCATTTTTCCAGTGAATTTGTTGCTGGATGGTTCCTTTGGAGGGGCTTCCCGGGTAAGGGGGGGTTGCTGGGGTATGTTGTACCCGGCAAGCCCTACCCTAGTTGAGGGGGGACTTGACGTTCATTGGACCCTGCACTGGCAACGTGCAAGGGGGGTGTCAGGGTTTTAGTATAAACCCTGGATGTGCCCGTTTGCCAGCCTATGTTATGTTGTGGCCAATCTTCTGTATTTTCTGGCCAAGGATATTATTAGGGCTGAGTAGGGCTTGCCGTGTTCTTTCCGGCGGTACTTTTCTTATGACGGACAGTTGAGTATGCACAAAGATATTAGGTGCCGAAGTTAGGATTAATTCGGCTCTACCTTGTGGTTGCATGGTACGACTTGTAGGGCGTGAGTATCTCGTGCCATTTGGCGGTGGCTAACTCCTAGCGCCGCGCAATAGTGGGGTCAAATATTGGTGCCGAATATTCGCATCATTGCCTAGTGGATTTTGTGTGCCAGTTGTTCAAGTCGAGACACTTTATGTGTTAAGTTAACGTAGGGATAATGTGTGCAGCCGACATTGGACATTGTTTAAGAGGTCGGCGCGCACCTTTTCACGTTACCTGATGGTGGGCCAGTTGCCTTGTGGCTTGGCAATGGACACCGGTCACGGTCCTTAAATTCTATATATGTGTCTTTTATTGTATTAATCAAATGAGTTGTGCCGCAACATTTGAGCTCATTCGTTGACGCATTATTAGGATTTTTGACAGCCTCCACCCATTTTAGGAAACCTATGTGTGTGCGACAGTCTTGCTCTATCTGTTCATAAGAAAGATGAGACATTTTAGCCACATCATGCTTGCCCAATCTAAAGGAGGTGGGATGAAGTTTTTGGTTGTGAACCAAGTCTGCCACACAAGGTTCTTGCCCTGGGGCATACTTGGGGGTAGCAAATTTTACAGAAGCAATGTTGGTGTGAAGAAGTTTTTGAAGGGAAATTTTGAAATGATTCAGATCAACACCACCCAGGTCCTGGATGGCTAGTCTATCACAGGAGATAATGACACCAGGGTAAGAGAGAAAAGGATCACCCAACAAGGCATTACCTTTATAACCTTCCAATACCTGAAAAGGGGTGGGGATACCAAGTATAGTCAACATGACCTGACCTTGTACCTTGAGGGATGACTGCCCTGAGAAATCAGCCACATGGTGCCAGGGTGAAGGTTCCAAAGGCATATGGGGCACAGCCAGGGCACTTATAATGCTGACCTGGGCTTGTGTGTCCACTGCAACCATAGATGGGCTATTGTCATTCTGCCCAACCAGTTGAGTAACTCTAGAGCCCTAGGATCTGGCTCTAAGTTCCCCATGTCCGTCCGCACGCCTTCCGCTAGCGTCCGCTAAGCCGCCGGCTATAATCCGGCGGTCCGATGCGGTCGACCGGTCTAAGGGCGGCGCCTAGGGCCGGCGCCACCTAGGCCCCAGTCCGGGGCCTTATCCGGGTCGGTATGGACAGCTAGCTTGTCCCACGGTTACGGCTAACCGGATGCGGTTTGCTGGCTAATAAGACATAAACCAGTGGTGGGCCAGCTCCGACAGCAGTTCTCTGTGTTCACCTTATCCCAAGCTCAACGTGACCGACCGCCATAGCTGAGCCGGTCGGGCTTTAACTTGTATTCATAAAAATCCCGATGGCTTCCGGTACACGGAGCCGCACGGGCGAACACACAGATACGCCAAGTGGCGAGGCCGCAGGGTCCGTCCTGCCACGCTTTAGTGCGGACGAGGCCACGAGGTTGATACAAACCCTCGTGGCGCAACCTGAACTGGCCAAGCAGTTCAAGCATCTGATGCTTGCTGCTGACGATGCACTGAATCGCGGCCCTCTCAAGCAAACGGAGGTGCCCGCGGATCTACCTGCCGACTATACGGCGGACGACGCAGCAGATTTTCTAGCTGCTCTCAAGCGTCTGCGCGATGGACGCGCAGACAAAGATTCGGAGCTGATTGGCAAGTTCCGTGCAGTATTCTGCAGTACAACAAAGCACCCAAACATTGCCAATCTAGTTCGCATTGCGGACGACAACAAACAAACCTGGGAAGTTTTTTACAACGGTCTAGATGCCCACTTGTCGCGGTCTAAGGAAGAGGCCGACGAGCAAGCCTTCAATGACTTCGAGGGCTATGCAGTTAATAAGGCAAATTTGCCCGGGGCTGCACGTGATTTCCAGGTCTTCGTGCACAAGCACAAGCTGCTAGATACTCTCAAGCCCATTTTCCTGTGCAATCGATTTCTCAAGAAATGCGACCTGTCGTCGGATGTGCATCTGACCATAGCGACGGAACTCAAAAAGAAGAGTGCTGTCAGTTTCGACGAGGGCATGCTGTATTTAATCTCATGCTTCAAGAGTGCGCAGTCCAAGCCGGCTGCCTCGGCTGCTCTGCCATCCCTGCGCAAGGTGGATGCCGGTGCGTCTTCTTCTTCAGGCGCAGAGGCTCCAATTACGCGGTCGGAGCTTACGGCCATCCTGAAAAAGGTCGTCGGCCACGGCAACAACGGGGGCCAGCGAGGGCGCAAGCGCGGGCATGGTGGCGACGCCAAGCAGGGTGATCATCCCCCGGCCAAGCGGCAGCAGGGGGCGTCTACTGACCGCAAGCAACGCTGTGAGCGCTGCTTCGGACGTCGCCATGTCCGGGATGACTGCCGAGTTCGCCCGGACCTGGAGCTCGAGGACAACCTTTGCCGCAAGTGCCACGACGTTCTGCGTGGTCACAGCGTGGAGGCGTGCAAGGCCAAGCGCATCGTCGTCCACGGCACACGCGAGGAGTGGGCAGAGCGACGGGCAGCACGAAAGTCAGGTGAGAGCACGCTCGATACCCCTTCTTTTGCTCAATGCGTCACGCTGAACCGGGCCGTCATAGAGCCTGATGTCGTTCCTAAAAGCAACGTGACTGCATCCTCTGTCTCATTCCGTGATGTGCTCACGCAATCCGTCGATGCTGCTCTGGCTCTGTCGCGCCAGGATCACGTGCTTCCTGAGCACGGGTCTACAATGCGTGACCTAAGCAATGTGGTGTCTTCTAGGTCGGGTGATTACAATTCGTTCAAGTGGCCCGCCGGAGCGGCTGTACAATTTTTCCCAGTGAGCGCGCTGCCAAGTGTACTTGTGGGCAAATTTTTAGGTGCCCCGTCACTTCGAGATACTAAAAATTAGTAGGCTACGGTACGAATTCAGCGAATTTCAGCGAATTTTCACGGTCGAACCAAAGGAAGTGACGCCAACTACCAAAAAGTTTCCGTTACGAATTTTCAGCCCAACACTCGCGCAAAATGAAGTGACGGCAACTACCAAAAAGTTTCCGTTACGAATTTTCACTCCCACACGTTTGCACAAGAGGAAGTGACGGCAACTACCAAAAAGTTTCCGTTACGAATTTTTTCCGGTGAAATGGGTGTTAGTTTATTTCCATATAACAGTTAAGGTGACCCATGCAGGTATGCCAAAAATAGCCTGAAATGCCTAGTTGTGCCTAAATTGGGGTGCCCGCATTAATAAGGCGCGCCCTGCGACCAAGGTAGCCAGTGTACTGTAGATATATCGTCATCCGGCATAAGTGTAAAGACCTGGTTCATGCCCACGAGTGCATGGAAGACTTCCAGTGGGCTGGGGGTGTCATTGTTAGGGCCCGGGTCCCATACTTTGTGTTGTTCCGTCGCCAGGAGCCAGTAACGACGCATAGCCAGGTTCCAAGAGGAGATAAACCGGCGGACCACGGCACCTCTCGTGTACGCGGCACGTAACGTGAATACGGTCTCGTTGCGAACTTGCCATATGGTGTGAAGCATCGTCGTGCGTAGCCATATCCATGCCATCTGGTTGGCTGTGAGGCTCGCGTCCCGTAATCCCGTGATGCCGAATATAACCGTAGATAGTGTGACGGTGGTGGGGGGAGCTGTAATAGCCATCCACTTGGCCCATATACCCAGCAGCCATTGCCAAACCCCTGCGAGTTGGCAGTCCAGAAATCTGTGCTCAATTGTTTCATCTGGAAAGTTGCATAAGCACGCCGCCGCGTGGGAGTACCGGTGGTGCAGTTGGGAATTGACCCCGATGGCCCGATGCATAAGCAGGTGCTGGACGTCGGTGGCCCGCTTGTCAACCAATGGGTGATCAACTGCCAAGGTAATGTTCTTGATCCAGGTGTAGCCCGGCCACTCGGGGTGCCAACGCAGGCGACCCGGGTGCATCCTATGATTTTTATGTAGAAGTAGCCGGTATCCCCAGTCTGCCGTGTACTCGAAAAGGCACTTCGTCGTTGGGGTGCCGCCAGATGTGAGGACCCACCCAAATTCTAGCGGGTCTAGAGCAAGCGTGTCCAGGCGCCCCTTGCCAACATGTAGCCATGTGGTGTCGCGTATCACTGTGGTGGGGTCCAGGGGTAACATGCACGCCTGTGACAGTGACCACGGGACCACTCGAATGCGGTGACATTGACATGCTGGAATGTAGGCGTACGATGTAATCAATTTGCCGAGAAGTCCTTGACCGTCTGGTGTCTCCTGGAGCAATTGTATGGTAACGCACGTCGACGCGACCGCAACGATGCAGCCCTTATGTACGGACGTGTCGCGATCCGGGTAATAGCTCACCCATTCCCCGATTTGTAGGGGTTTGCGCGAGGTTGTCATGAGGGTATGCCATCCTGCGGGAATTGCTTGTAGAAGGTTGTCCCAGGCTGGTCGGCTGGGCATGTTTGCGATCCACGCGCTGATTTCCGTGTATGTCAGAAGGCGATATCGGTCACCGTCAGCCGCGTATAAATCGATGATTCGCGTAACTGGCGGGGTGGCCGTCAAAAAGCCCTCATATGGGTTGCGGCCGCTTAAAACCGTTACGAATTTTCAGTCCCACACTTCGCGCAAATTTTAGTAGGGCTGCACGCAAGCTACCTTTCAAAATTTTGCGGTAGTATGGAACGCATTTCATTCGTCTGGAGGAACGCTGCCCGCCAACTACCCCCGTTCAGAAAGTTCCGCTGAAATTTACTTGAGATTTGGAAATCTGAACGTCCGCGCAAATTTTAGTAGGGCTGCACGCAAGCCACCTTTCAAAATTTTGCGCAAGTATGGAACGCAATTCATTCGTCCGGAGGAATGCTGCTCGTCAACTGCCCCCGTTCAGAAAGTTGCGCCGAACTTTACTTGAGATTTGGAAATCTGAACGTGCGGTTGGAGTTTCGCGGGGAAACCCAAGTTCCCCAGTAATTCACCAATGACGCGCTTCGAACACTTGCCCGCTAAAACCTAAGCAGCCGCTCCGGCTGGCCACTTAAACGAAACTTGATCGGTGTACAACGCCGAGCGACCAAGCACTACTGCAGCACCCCAGCTAGATACTGGGGCGGTTGGGCCTATGAGGAATGTTGTGACAGTGCAAGAGATCGAATGCTGGGCGGGCAGATGTTCTCGGTACACACCACCCTAGTGTGGATCTTCACATTGGCAAGGTGCTCACAAGGGCGGCCTTTCGTGCAGCCTCTGAAGCTGCCCAGTTAGCCAATGTCACTACCCCAGTAGTCACCCCACCTGTTGAGAATCCTGACAATGCCACTGCACCTCAGGCTGTCACCCTGAAACTGTTATTAGCATACCAGATGCACCGTGCATACGGGCATGAGGCCCAAGCCGAGGTAGAGGGGGCACACATGTTGGGGGCACCTTTATACAACGAGCTGAAGAATGTGCGTGCTCAGTGTCCTGCCTGCATCAAGATCAGGAAGAAGTCGCGTAGGCGGCATGCCAAGACTCCACCCTTGGAGCGAGGGTACCTTGTGGGGGATGTCATGCACATGGAAGGGGGGGACACCTATTTCATAGTCAAGGATAGGTTCAGCAAGGCCACCTACATTGAGCCGCTGCCTCACATGTTTGAGGCTGACCTGCACAGGGCTATCAAGATCAGCCTGGCTTTCTTTCATCCCGTAGTGGAGCTCATGCTAGACCAGCAGTTCCGCTGTGTGCAAGGTTTGCCGGGGATGGAGGCCGTGGTCATCGTGGGGCGTGAGGATCACGGCAATATGGGCATGATAGATCGCACTGTAAGCTATGTCAAGACTGTGGCAGCCAAGCGACAGGATAACCCACATGGCAAATCCTACGCGGTCAAGACGGCGTGGTGCAAGGAGCTCATGCATGTGTGCAACCATAGGCACGTGCTTGATGTCAAGGGCTTTGGGCTAGTCACGCCTCGGGGGCTGTCAGCGGGCACCTACTCACCCGAGGTAGTAGAGGCATACCAACAGCATCTACAGGATACCGCCGCCAAGCTGCGGCTCAAGGATGCCACGCTGCCTGATTTGTCTAGCGCTTTTGAGGTCGGGCAGTTGGTCATGTTCCACAAGGAGAGCTCGCCCAGCGGCAAACGGGGCACCATGCAGGGGCCTGGGGCCATCACAAAGTTAGACTGGCCGCTGCGGGTCATAGACATAGAGTGGAATGATCGGGTGTATAGGGTACCATGGGCATCGGTGGCAGGCTATAAGCAAGGGGATAGCATGGAGAGTGAGCTGGCAGCCAACAGGGCACTGGGGTGGGTAGTGAAGGATAATGCGCCTGTCGTAGCATCTGAGGTGGTACCCCACGGGTCGCTCCCAGGGGCAGACACAGCTACACCCCCCCCTCCCCTGGGCCCCAATATGACCCCGTGGATGGGTGGGATGAGGATGGGGTGGGTTTGACGGGACCTAGTGCACGTAGTGACTCACCTCCTGTGCTAGCCACGGATAATGTGGGAGGCCCGCCTAGCGTGGCCTCGCCGGAGGGTCAGGGTCCTGCCCATGCGCCTCGCCCACCTAGGGACCTGGCTTCAACGGTCACGGCCTTGTGGCGTGCTCAGGCGCTTAAAGCGAAAGCTGCATCAGGGGTGGCTCAGGTCAAAACTCTCTCACAGGGGGTCAGGCCGGTTAAGTCAGCCTTGTTTCCTACGTGTAGACCGTGGCAGCTGGTGGCTGTGGACACGCAAGCATCCGTGTCTATTATCTCTCGTCGGGCAGCCACCCTGTATCCAGTGCTAGAGTCGCCGTACAAATCGGTGACCGACTTTGCAGGCACTTCGGCATATCAAGTTACCGGGATGGTGGTGCTGCCGGTGTTGGGCATTGACACGCCGTTTCACGTCGTGGATGGCTACGAGGATGTGGCCTTGCTGGGCGAACCTTTCGTATCATACCCGGGGTTCTCAGTGTCCGCTGACTTGCTGTCAGTCGCGGGGGTGGGCAGCATCCCGCTTCGCGAGTACCACGCTCCATTGGGGGTGGTGGTCGGGCAGCCCGGCGTCGTGCGGCGCTTACCGATGGCGGCGTTTTCCACACCGCCGCTCGTCCAGTCCATCATTCAGCCTCAGGATTGGCACCCGCGCAGCTTCGGCCTCCACTCACACTCACTGGCGGCGGATAGCCCTGTGACGTGGGAGCAACTTGTCCTGGACTGTCAAGATCCTCTCAAGTTTGCTTTGTGGCGCGACGCGTTCATTCGAGCCAAGGAGCAGTGGCGAGAGCGCGAGGTCTACCGAGGATTGGAGAGTGTGCCAGCCGGGGCCACGCGGTTGCGGTTGAAGTTCGTGCTCACCTACAAGCCGGACGAGACCAACTCTTCGGTGGTGTTCCGGGTAAGGCCCGTGGTCACGGAGACGAAGGGGTCCTCCCCGCTGGACGCCAAGGATCTTTATACCCCTGGGCTCAACCATGTTTCGCATCGGCTACTGACGGTCATCTACTTGGGCAAGCGGAACGCGGGCAAGGACTACGGGATGTGGTGCGGTGACTTTCAGCGGGCATTCCTCCACAGCGACGCTGGGGTCGCGCAGCAAACATGGCAAGGCACCCGCTACGTGGTGAAGGTCCCGGTGGTCTGGCAGGATGGCACCATTGGCAGCGAGTATATCGAGCTGTTGACAGGGGTGGAGGGGCTGCAGAGCTCTCCCATCATCTTCCGCATTTCCGCGGAGGAGGTCTTGCAGAGCTTAGGGGCCACGTACCATCGCGCGGATCCTAACTTCTTTGTGGTCCCCACCGGCGTCCCTGGCGAGCCAGCCCTCTTCGTGTGGCATGGCGATGACTTCAAGCTGGTGGCACCTCGCACCTTTGCTACCCAGTTTCTTGCTGCAGTGGCGGCTAAGTTTCCCCTGGGCAGGGCGGTGGATCATGAGGAGGGTAAACCCGTGGTGTTTTGCGGCGTGCAGTCTACGTTGCAGCGGGATTCGCGTTCTGGCGAATGGGTCATGCACATGCAGGATAGCCGCAACTATGTGGTTGACCTGCTGGCCGACCTCCCGTCCCCGCTGTTGGCAACCCATGGGCCCTCGGTTAAGGGCAAGCTCGGGTGGTTGGCGGACACGGTGGCACCTGATTTGGCGGTGCTCGCTCGCCTGCCCGATGATGTGCTGGAAGGACTAGGGTCCATTCATGTTCGGCGGCAGCTGGCCATGACGCCCGGCATTGTGCTTCGTGGGCTCGATTGCTCACAGCCGGTGCACCTCGAGATAGTGACGGATGCTAATCTAGAGACGCGCACAGTCAGCCAAGTGCGGGCCCGCATGGGGGCACTGTTCTTTATTAGCAATGAGGGACAGCCTGGCATGTTGTTAGATTGGTACTCGCGCTTGCACAGCCGCATTGCCACTAGCCCCAACACGGCTGAATGCCGGGGCATTGTTTCAGCTATCTCACATGGCATGTGGCTGCGGTACTTGCTGGGTTGGGTATTTGGCTCGTGTGGGTTCACTCTTCACTGGACTAGCACGGTGCACACTGACTCACAAAGTTGTTTGGCCTTCCTTGACAATCCCTATGCGCGGTCACAGGACGTTGATTACCTCGTACTCGCTGAGGCGGCCTCCTGCGTCACGCGTCTCCAGCACATCGCGGATGAACTCAATCCCGCGGATGCACTCACCAAGGAGGCGCGGGAGGCTGCCCCGCAGTACGCAGTGTTGCGCAAGCGCATGACGATGCAACACCCGTGAGCCACACAGGGTTACGGCTCGGGCGCTTTATGAATACAGCCATAACTCACCCTGTGTTGCTAGCATTCACGAATATCATGGTGGTAGTTTTTTTGCTTGTCCTGACCATACCCTAGCCACGTTGGACGGTGCCTTGGGCCCGTCGGCGGGTCACTGGTCCTAATAAATGGGTCACCTTTTGTCTGGTGGCATAGTTGTTTTTTTCTCGATACTTATTACATCACTATTCATGTGTGATCACAAGGGCGCGGGTCGATACCGTGGTGATTTTGACGGCCTTGAGGCCCCCTTGAGTTCCCTACCTTAGAGGGTTTTGTATGGTCTGCATTTGATGTAATTATTTTGATAATTAATCAAAGAACAAAAGAGTATGTCGGAGTTGAGTAACTCTAGAGCCCTAGGATCTGGCTCTAAGTTCCCCATGTCCGTCCGCACGCCTTCCGCTAGCGTCCGCTACATAAGCCGCCGGCTATAATCCGGCGGTCCGATGCGGTCGACCGGTCTAAGGGCGGCGCCTAGGGCCGGCACCACCTAGGCCCCAGTCCGGGGCCTTATCCGGGTCGGTACGGACAGCTAGCTTGTCCCACGGTTACGGCTAACCGGATAGGGTTTGCTGGCTAAGACATAAACCAGTGGTGGGCCAGCTCCGACAGCAGTTCTCTGTGTTCACCTTATCCCAAGCTCAACGTGACCGACCGCCATAGCTGAGCCGGTCGGGCTTTAACTCAACCTTCCCCACCTTAGCTGATCCTGCAGCAGTTTGAGCTTTAGCTCTATGTGCTGATTGTAAAATGCGAACAGCTTCTGCTAGGCTGCGTTTGGAAGGTGCAGCTAGTGGCTGAGCTATGTTCACAAGTGAAGAGGTGATAGGTTGCTGATCACCTGTTTTGCCAATTTGACCCTCTGCTGCAGGGGGCCAAGCCTGCAATGACTGCCTGCAATCATCAAGGGTGACCTGGGTGTCACAGTGGGTGTGGCTCTCACCCTCACCAGTGGGTGTTCCAAACAACCACTCACTGGGCAACGCTGGGATGCCAGGCAACTGTACAGGGCTGTCGGCCAACAGCTCTTCCTCCTCTGCCACGTCTGACACAGTTGGAAAATACAATTTCATCCTGTGAGGTGAACACCTGTGAATCTTACCCGTGTCATTGTGTTTAACCAACACTGTCCTGCCAGTGGTGTTAAACTTTAGGATGGTGGCTGGCCCATGCCAGGTACCCACCTTGTCTAGTCCCGACTCCTTGTAGAATAGGACCTGATCCCCTTCTCTGAAGGTGGGACGTGGATGCTTTGCATCCTTGACAGCTAACCTGCTAGCTGTATGTGCTCGCTGTGCATTGTATAGGGCTAGTACCTCAGGTGGATAGATGCCTGCATGCAATCCATCTGGTGTAATGATCACCCCTTGTTGTGGGGTTTTCATGAGTGGCCTCCTGTTGAGGACTTGGCACAACCTGGTGGACCACAGAGCTGTGTCAGCATATGACCCACTGTCAGCCAGCAGATTACCATCTTCCTTGGCTACAAGGGTTTTAATGGACCTGATGGCCCTTTCAATGATGCCTTGCCTCTCATGATCTTCTAGCCCTGCCAGATCAATAGCCTCACACCCTGGTTCATTGGCAAGACACGTGAACTGTTGATCCAGTAACAATGCCTCCACAGGGTAGTACCTGGCCTGAGCAATCAAGAGAGCCCTGAGCAACTGTGTCTTGTCCATTCCAGGTAATGGTTCAATGGTTGTGTACCTTGACCATGCATCTTTAAGTGCCAAGTAAGATTGTCCTTTTATATGAAAGACATCTCCTACCACCCTGCCCTTGCACTTAGGTGGGGTAGCTACATGCCACTTAGGGGGTTTGGGTGCATTGAACTGGCAATGCTGGCAGTGGGTTCTGACCACCTGGCATGCACGTCTGAGTGCTGGCTGTGCTGCCCCCCCTATTGCTGCTGCCACCACCTGGGTGGTTTTACCGGATTAGGATACATTTGCACGGCTTCAAATGTATCCTAAATGCACCATTGGCAAACATGGTTTCTGGACATGGTCGATATCATTCATATGTTTGGCAAGCATGATATGATCATGCTTGCCAAAGATGTTGTCTCTTTTCATATTTCACACATATATTATCGGCCTCGGCGTGCCATGCTTCCACGTTTGTTGTCTCTTTTCATATCTTGTAAATATGATCAATAAAATTCCAAACATGACCATGTTGGAGACTTCAAGTGGAGCATCATGATTACTGTTTTCACTATTACGTAACCCATGGTTCATGTTAACATGGCATAATGAGCAATCCTATTGACCCCATGACTAATGGTGAAGTTAATAAAGTTACATCGTGGCACGTCACTATAGTTGTCTCTTTGATAGCATCAAGTTGCATCATTGTGCATAAAGTAGTTTAGCACTGAGTTGGCATGCCAACACCAGGTACACTAAATAAATTAAAACCAGAATTGATAAACAACCCAGTATCCAAATACAGTATCCATATATATGCAGGTCGTACTACAGGTACAGCCACGGCTGCCACGCGGCTTCTGCAGCGATCACGCTCTTTCTCCAAGACAATTGCTCTACTGGTCCCTACAGGTCGGTCGACTTGGACCATGATGCGTCAAGAACAGTTAATTGACCGACTTAAACAAGATGTTTGTCTACATGCAGCTGTCTGCACCTAACTAACGCGAAACCGCGTGCTACCAAATATAGGGGGAAAAAAAACATGCGTGGACGATAGGAATTATAGCACCGGCGGGCTTCAAAGTGCCGGACGGCAGGCGGTACCACCATTCCGTGGCAGCTTGGCCCAGTTTGCTACCGGCTGGCACACGTTTTCAGTGAATTTTGGGCTCCAGATTTAAATGCAACGTGCGGTTTGAGGCAGGGGAAAACATGCGTGGACGATAGGAATTATAGCACCGGCGGGCTTCAAAGTGCCGGACGGCAGGCGGTACCACCATTCCGTGGCAGCTTGGCCCAGTTTGCTACCGGCTGGCACACGTTTTCAGTGAATTTTGGGCTCCAGATTTAAATGCAACGTGCGGTTTGAGGCAGGGGAAAACATGCGTGGACGATAGGAATTATAGCACCGGCGGGCTTCAAAGTGCCGGACGGCAGGCGGTACCACCATTCCGTGGCAGCTTGGCCCAGTTTGCTACCGGCTGGCACACGTTTTCAGTGAATTTTGGGCTCCAGATTTAAATGCAACGTGCGGTTTGAGGCAGGGGAAAACATGCGTGGACGATAGGAATTATAGCACCGGCGGGCTTCAAAGTGCCGGACGGCAGGCGGTACCACCATTCCGTGGCAGCTTGGCCCAGTTTGCTACCGGCTGGCACACGTTTTCAGTGAATTTTGGGCTCCAGATTTAAATGCAACGTGCGGTTTGAGGCAGGGGAAAACATGCGTGGACGATAGGAATTATAGCACCGGCGGGCTTCAAAGTGCCGGACGGCAGGCGGTACCACCATTCCGTGGCAGCTTGGCCCAGTTTGCTACCGGCTGGCACACGTTTTCAGTGAATTTTGGGCTCCAGATTTAAATGCAACGTGCGGTTTGAGGCAGGGGAAAACATGCGTGGACGATAGGAATTATAGCACCGGCGGGCTTCAAAGTGCCGGACGGCAGGCGGTACCACCATTCCGTGGCAGCTTGGCCCAGTTTGCTACCGGCTGGCACACGTTTTCAGTGAATTTTGGGCTCCAGATTTAAATGCAACGTGCGGTTTGAGGCAGGGGAAAACATGCGTGGACGATAGGAATTATAGCACCGGCGGGCTTCAAAGTGCCGGACGGCAGGCGGTACCACCATTCCGTGGCAGCTTGGCCCAGTTTGCTACCGGCTGGCACACGTTTTCAGTGAATTTTGGGCTCCAGATTTAAATGCAACGTGCGGTTTGAGGCAGGGGAAAACATGCGTGGACGATAGGAATTATAGCACCGGCGGGCTTCAAAGTGCCGGACGGCAGGCGGTACCACCATTCCGTGGCAGCTTGGCCCAGTTTGCTACCGGCTGGCACACGTTTTCAGTGAATTTTGGGCTCCAGATTTAAATGCAACGTGCGGTTTGAGGCAGGGGAAAACATGCGTGGACGATAGGAATTATAGCACCGGCGGGCTTCAAAGTGCCGGACGGCAGGCGGTACCACCATTCCGTGGCAGCTTGGCCCAGTTTGCTACCGGCTGGCACACGTTTTCAGTGAATTTTGGGCTCCAGATTTAAATGCAACGTGCGGTTTGAGGCAGGGGAAAACATGCGTGGACGATAGGAATTATAGCACCGGCGGGCTTCAAAGTGCCGGACGGCAGGCGGTACCACCATTCCGTGGCAGCTTGGCCCAGTTTGCTACCGGCTGGCACACGTTTTCAGTGAATTTTGGGCTCCAGATTTAAATGCAACGTGCGGTTTGAGGCAGGGGAAAACATGCGTGGACGATAGGAATTATAGCACCGGCGGGCTTCAAAGTGCCGGACGGCAGGCGGTACCACCATTCCGTGGCAGCTTGGCCCAGTTTGCTACCGGCTGGCACACGTTTTCAGTGAATTTTGGGCTCCAGATTTAAATGCAACGTGCGGTTTGAGGCAGGGGAAAACATGCGTGGACGATAGGAATTATAGCACCGGCGGGCTTCAAAGTGCCGGACGGCAGGCGGTACCACCATTCCGTGGCAGCTTGGCCCAGTTTGCTACCGGCTGGCACACGTTTTCAGTGAATTTTGGGCTCCAGATTTAAATGCAACGTGCGGTTTGAGGCAGGGGAAAACATGCGTGGACGATAGGAATTATAGCACCGGCGGGCTTCAAAGTGCCGGACGGCAGGCGGTACCACCATTCCGTGGCAGCTTGGCCCAGTTTGCTACCGGCTGGCACACGTTTTCAGTGAATTTTGGGCTCCAGATTTAAATGCAACGTGCGGTTTGAGGCAGGGGAAAACATGCGTGGACGATAGGAATTATAGCACCGGCGGGCTTCAAAGTGCCGGACGGCAGGCGGTACCACCATTCCGTGGCAGCTTGGCCCAGTTTGCTACCGGCTGGCACACGTTTTCAGTGAATTTTGGGCTCCAGATTTAAATGCAACGTGCGGTTTGAGGCAGGGGAAAACATGCGTGGACGATAGGAATTATAGCACCGGCGGGCTTCAAAGTGCCGGACGGCAGGCGGTACCACCATTCCGTGGCAGCTTGGCCCAGTTTGCTACCGGCTGGCACACGTTTTCAGTGAATTTTGGGCTCCAGATTTAAATGCAACGTGCGGTTTGAGGCAGGGGAAAACATGCGTGGACGATAGGAATTATAGCACCGGCGGGCTTCAAAGTGCCGGACGGCAGGCGGTACCGCGACCGCAGCGCGTTGGGGGGCTGCCGCCCCCCAAACCCCCCGCGTGGGGGGCTCCGCCCCCCACACCCCCCGCCCCCCCTCGGTGGCTGCCACGCCTGCCCTGATTGTTCATGGACGACCCACGACCCCCTTCGCCCAACGGCTCCCCCGCTCCCCGGTTGGCGCCTCGGCGGTCCTCTCGGCTTGCGGCCCTTCTTGCGGAGGTGGGCGACCCGGCTGCGGGGGGCTCGGGCGCCCCGGTCTCCCCCTCCTTGGTCTGCGAGGTCTGCCGGAGCGGGCACCGCGGGCACCACATGTTAGTTTGTGATGCTTGCAATTCCGGGTGGCACTTGCAGTGTCTTACTCCCCGGCTCTACCGGGTCCCGCCGGGCTCCTGGACGTGCCCGCGCTGTCCCCCCCGGCGGGCCCCCGGGCTGCCCTCCCCGCTGGGTGCTCCGGCCCCCTGCCCCGTGTGCCCCCCTGCCGAGGCCCTCGGGGCGGGCCGTGGCCTGCCCGATGGGGCCGCCGTTGCTCGGGCCCTGGCGCCCTCGGCCCCGGGGCCCCACCCGTCGCCTGGCCCCGCCGACGGGGGCGCGGCGCTGTCGCCTGGGCTGGCCCGGCCGACCCCCGGCGGGCCTGGCGACCCCGGCGCCCGCCCCCGGCCCCTCGCTCCCCGACGCTCTGGCCTCCCTTCCCCCGGCCGCGGTTGGCCACCCAGCCGCCACCCCCGTCCTTGCCGCGTGGGACGGCGGCCCCCGGGCCCACGCGTTCACCTCGTGGCCGCCCTCGCACATTGTCGGCGTGGTGGGCCGCGCCACCTTTTCTTGGGCGTACTGCCCTTTGTTGCTGGACGCGGTCGGGCTCCAGGCCGCCTTCCCCTCGCTCCCTAGGCCCCCGGCCTTCCTGGCCCTAGTTGCGCAGGTGCGGGCGACATTTCTTTCCGCCGCCCCCCGGTGACGGCCTCGACTCTTTGGGGGTATGTCTTGGAAGGATATCACGCCGGCTGCCGGCTGCCGTGGCATCTCCCGGCCGCCCGGCAGGAAGAGCTGCTTTCCCTGGACGAGCGGGTGGGTCAGGAGGTGGTCGAGTTCGTCACGGCGGTGGCTCGAGACGCACAGGTCTCGGTGCGGGCGGCCTACCTCGCGGGCGGCGCCGACCTGGGCCTCATGTCCCCGCGGCAGCTTCGCCTCTTCTTGGACGCCCAGGCCCCGCCTCCCGGCCCGGTTGCCAGTGGGGGCTTTCTCATCACCTCCCTCAGCCTGGCGCAGGCCGCCATGCTGCGTGTGGAGTTCGGGGCCCCCATCGCGGTTCAGGGCGGCCAGGCCATCTTGGTGGACTCGGCCGGGCGCGCCCAGCCCCTAACCGCGGGGACGCCTGTTTCTGCCTTCCTCCACGACATCCTGGAGTTGGCAGGCATCCCGCACGAATGGCACCCCGCGGCTGACCAACCGGTCGGCATCCTCTCGCGCGCCCAGATTGCCGCTCTCCCGGGTTGCTGGGAGGCCGGCTGGGACCCGCCCCCCCCTCATGTCCGGTCCCTTCTGGAGGGGGACGACCCCGAGTCGGGCTCCTGTGCCATCTGCCTTGAGCCCTTCCGGCCGGGGGATGGCTTGTGTCGCCTGCCCGCGTGCGGCCACACATTCCATCAAGCGTGCATCGCGCGCAGCTTGCTCCACTCCGTGCCGCGCTGCCCGTTGTGCCGGGCTGTTGTGCCGCCCCCTGGGACTGCGCTTCCTCTCGGCCCGCCCCCGGTCTCGCTGGGTCCCCTGCCGGGTCCCCACCGGGCCCCGGGGCCAGCTGCCTCCCCGACCCCTCGGCCTCCGCCCCCGGCCTCGTTGCCGGGGCCTGGGGTGGTCGCGGGCGCGCTGGCGAGTCCCCCTGGGAGGGGCGCCGGCGTTCTCGATCCCCCTCCGCTGGGGGTCTCCCCGGTGGGCACTGCCTCCTCCGTGGCCCCGGCGGGCCTGCCGGGCGCTGGTCGGGTCGTGGTGCGCGCGCCTGCCGGCCCGGCTGGGGAGACGCCGCAGGCCCCACGTCCTGCCTTTGCTGGCGCCGCTCCCCGCCACTCAGCGCCCGCCGACGGCCTTCACCGGTGTGCCGTGCTGCTTCCCACGGGGTCCCCGTGTGCGGGTGTGTTCCACAACCGTAACCTCCTCTGCCAGCACCTTCGCGCTGTGCACCCCGATCTCGGCGCGGCGGATCTGCAGGCCATGAGCTGTTACCGGTGCCCGGAAGCTCACTGCCAGCGGGTGTACTCCATTCACGGGCGCGCTCAGCACGCGCGCGCCTGTGTTGCTCAACGGCCCCTCAACCGGCCAGCAGTCCCGGCCCCCTCCCCCCTCCCGCCTCGGCTCCCACCGGCTCCCAGCCCCCGCCGCCCGACTACTCGGCCAGTTGGCGTTGGCTTGACACGGTTCCCTGGGATGCATGCGCCATCAACCCGACGTCTACCCTGACCGACCTCCCCCACCGCGCGCGTAGCCTTTTCGCGCAATGTGCAATCGTTTCTCTCCGGCGCATGCACGCCGCTCCGGACGACCCGCTGGGCTTTAAACTGCACATGGTGACCCCCCGCCTGCTCCTCACCCCTCTCGGGCGTGGTGTGCGCGGCCTCCAGGGTGCGGTTATTGCCCGTTGCCGACGCTTTCTGCAGGGGGACTGGGAGGGGCTGTTTGGCGTGCCGCCCCCGCGCACGGCCCGGCTGTCGGGGGAGGTCAACTTCGAGCGGGTGGCCGCCGACGTCATCCGCCTCGTCCGCGAGGGGCAGCTCAGCCGGGCCATGACCCGCTTGGAAATGGCCAAGCTCGCCCCCGCCAATGCGGCTACCCTGGCGGCCTTGGAGGCTCTTCACCCTGCGGAGCCCGGATTCCAGCTGCCCGTGCCGGACCCCCTGCCGGCCCCCCTCCGGCTGGACCGCGACTGCTTCCTGGAGGTGATGCGTGCGGTCCCGCGGGCTTCCTCTACCGGGCCGTCGGGCTGGCGCTACGAGCACTTGGAGGTCCTGGTGGGGCATGGGGGCGAGGACATTCTCTTTGACACCCTCATTGACCTGGCGGCTGGTCGCGTTCCTCCCGCTGCGCGCGAGTGGTTAGCGGGCGCTCGCCTCCTCGCTCTGCTCAAGGGTGTCTTGCCCCCCCCGAGGGCAAGGTGCGCCCGATCGCCTGCGGTGAGGTGCTCCGCAAGCTCGTGGGCAAAGTGATCTGCCGCCAAAAGGCGCCCGAGCTCCGTGCCTTTTTCTGCCCGCCCCTCGCAGCGGGTGAGACCTCGGTGGCGGCCCAGCTGGGGGTGACGACTCCAGGCGGGGCGGATATCCTCATCCATTCGGTGCAGGCCTACCTCGAGGCCCACCCCACCCACGCTGTCGTCAAGGTCGACTGCCACAACGCGTTCAACAGTCTGTCCCGCGCCAGCATGTTTGCGGCCGTCATGGAGTCCTTCGAGGACTTGTACGCTTGGACAGCCGTGTGCTACGGCCAGCCCGGCCAACTGGTTCACATCATGGAGGACGGCACTCGCGGCGGCCTGCTGTCGCGGTCGGGCACCCAGCAAGGGGACCCCCTGGGACCCCTGTACTTTGCCGCCCCCCTCCAGGGTTGCCTCCAAGCGGTCCATGCTGCCCACCCGGCGGTCGCTATTCAGGCCTACTTGGATGATATCTACCTTCTGGGCCCTGTGCCGGACACCACCGCGGCTCTGCTGGCACTGCAGACCGCGGTGGCCGACATCAACCTCCAGTTGACCCTTGCCAAGTGCGCGGTGTACTCGCCCCAAGGTGATTGCTCCGGCTTTCCGCCCCAGCTCTTGGGCCGGGACGAGCGCCTCCATGGGTTGGATGTCCTCGGCGTTCCGGTTGGCGACCCCGCGTTTGTCATCGATGCTCTGCGGGCCGCCCTCGAGGCACGCACTGAGGTACTGCCCTTGATTGCGCGCCTTCATGATTCGCAGACCAAGGGTCTGCTTCTGTGGTTTTGCGCTCACCCTCGCGTCGTTCACTGGCTCCGGGGCGCTCTTCCGTCTCAGGTCCGGCTGGCCGCCGAGGGCCACGACGAACGCATCCAGTCGGCCTTGGCGCAGCTGGTCCCGGGCCCCGACCTCCCGCCACATGCTATTCGCATTGCCTCCCTGCCTGCACGGATGGGTGGCTGCGGTCTGACTCGTGCCGCCCGGCTGGCCCCAGCAGCCTTTTTGGGCTCCGTCGCTCAGTCGTGGGCGGAAAGCTGCCGGCTCCTGCCCCTTTTGGCAACGGCAGCGCCTGACCTCCTGGACCCCAGCAGCCCTTTGCCCTTCGTCACCGCCATCCAGGAGGCCTATGCTGAGATCCAGCAGGCCTGTTCTCCCGTCCGTGCCGCTCAGGCGGTACAGCGCCACCTCCCTCGCGGCACTCCCTCGGTCGCCTCCGTTCAATCTCCCGCCGCATTCCCTGCTCGCGTCATCGATAAACACCAGAAAACCTACGCGGGTATTCTGCACACGGCTGATTGGATTGCTCTTTTCGCGGACCTCAACGCCCAGGGACGTGCGTGGCTGTTCTCGCTTTCCTTGCGGAGTGTGGGCTCGGCGTACCTTCGTGCTCTTCCCATGGCCCCCCCATTCGCCTTGGCTCCCAGCCACTACTCGGTGGCGCTCCGGCACCAGCTATTTGCCCCGCAGCCTCTTGTTCCGGCCGGGCGGCCTTGTGGTAGCTGTGGGCAGCCGCTGGATCCCACGGGGACTCACTACCTTGCCTGCATGGGGGGCCAACAGAATCAGAATTGGTATTTGTATTTGCACACTGTCCTCCTGACGGTGGTGCTCGCCATGATTCGGTCGGTTTTCCCCCACGCGAACATCCGGTCCGAGGATGCGGATGGCGCTGCCTTCTATTCCCCCAACCACCGGCCTGACATCGTGGTGCTGGACTTTGAGGGGGGTGGCCGGCATCTGCTTATTGACGTTTCGGTGGCGCGGCCCTTGGCTCTTAGCCACGTGGCTGGGGCCTCCCTCACGGCAGGTTACACGGCGGACCGGGCGGAGCGGGCCAAGCTCCTGGCCTACGGCGACGTCGGGCACCATCGTGTGGTGCCCTTTGTCCTGGAGGAGTTTGGGGCCATGGGGCCCCTGACCTCCGCCTTCTTCAAGGAGTGTTGCCGGCTCCGGGAGGACCGGCTGGACCTGGAGGGCCAGCGGGCCCCATGGTCGGCGCGGACCTGGACGTCATATTGGCGTCAGCGCTTGTCGGTGGCGCTGACTCGGGCCATGGCTGACATCATGCTCCGCCGTACGCGGGCTGATTTTGCGGTGCAGCAGGGCTATTAGGTTCCTCCGTTAGGCGTTTCCATTGGTCTTATCGTAGTATAGAGCTTTGACATGGCTCTGTATATAGGTTTATAGCTGGGCGTTTGCTTTGGTTTGAGTGATTTCACTCTGCTGTAAGTAATTATATTTTTAAAATATAGGGGGAAATGCATGAGTAACACATGTCAACGCACAACCGGTGGAAATCACGCGATACCAACCGCGGCAACAGTGGTGTGAACATAGCGGGCACTGACATGCAAAAAAGCACCAGCAGCGGCATCAGTAGCAAATTGTAGTAGCGGAACAATAGCCACTACATCAATGCAACAACACATCAGCCCAGCAACACAGCAGCAGCATGACCGTAGCACAGCAGCAGCACAACTGTAGCACATCAACACGGCCGCATAGCAAGAGCACAAGTCAGCGCAGCAGCAACTTAGTATGCCGATTCCTGAATTTCCTATCAGTGGACTATAGTCCATTGATAGGAAATTCACGAATAGGCAGTACTAGCTCAGCAGCACGGCAGCAATGCAGCAGTGCATCAACACAGCAGCACGGCAGCAGCATGACAGCAATACATCAGCGGCACGGCAGCAATGCAGCAACACATCAGCACAATAGCACAGCAGCAGCACGGCAGCAATGCAGCAGCAGTAGCATGGCAGCACAGCAGCAGCAGCAGCAGCACATGAGCAGCTCAATGACAACAACGCTGCTTGCGCTTCAGCAGTCGTCGTCGTCGTCATCGTCATCGGCAAGGATGAGCGCTCGCTTCCGACGCCGGGAGGCGCCTGCGTTGTTGTTCTCCGCCACAACGTCGCTGGGTGGAACCATCTCGCGCAATCGAGCCTCGGCCAGGGTGATATCCGGCGCTTGCAACGCAGGGACGACCACACCGGGGCACCCGCAGATCTGTGCCTCCAGCTCGTGGAGAGGCACGCAAGAAACCGCGTCCTCCTCCCAACGGGCACCCCAGTACATGGCTACCATGTCGTTTTGCGTGTCGACAACAGCGACACGACCATGGTACCTGCCGTCCCGGCTTTCGGTGCGACCGTCCGCGGATGTCACACGCTCCGACGCCCAATGACACACGACTTGCCCTACGAGGTTGCGGCTGCCACTCTTGACCTGCAGCGTTACGCCTTCCCAGCATGCCTTCGCCATGCCGACGATGCCCTTCGAGCATTCAGCATCTTGCCACTTCACGACCGGGTGTTCCGCGTCATAGGGCACCTCCTTCAGCGCCTTTAGGCACTCCTTGGTGAGCTTTTTGTTCGCACCCAAGGAGACTCCATGGGGCGGCTGACCTCGCTTGCCCACCACTTGTGTCAAGACGAGGTCTGAGGCGGTGATGATCACCGTGTGCGCCGCAGTGGTTGGTGGATGGGGCCATTGCGCAATGTCTGTATTCCACGGGTGCCACGTGTCATGCAAATGCTTAGCGCGGTATACAAAGAGCTCAATAGAAGGTTGGCCGCCATCCTCCTTCGCAACCACCTCCTTGATGATGCCAAAGAGGACTGGAGTCCACGTGAGCTTCGAGTTGCAGAGAATACCAGCTGAAGGGTGCCAGTATAGAACAGCGGAGCCTTTCTCAACGCCTTGCATGCGCTTCAAGTAAGCGACCTTGGCTGCCATGGCCCTGTCTTCTGCCGCCCATTCCTGCTGTGTGTGGCCATCATGACGAACTCGGTCTACCAGCGGGGTGATGCGCACCGCCTCTGCGTCGACCAACGCCATGAAGTGCTCTTCTTGCGTCGGTGGTGGTTCAGGCGCTGCATCGTGCTCACGCAGGGCGGAGATGTCCGCGCGAGATGGCCACGGCAAAGGGCGCCACTCCTCAGGCACCTCCTCAGGGGCATGTGGGACTTGACTTGCGAAAAAAGGCCTTGTTTGGCTTGATGGTGTCGGGCGGAAAGTACCACTGCCAGATGCCATGGGGCAACTTCTCGACCCTTGTTTTGATCGACTCCAGCTCCTTCCCCAGAAACTCCATGTTCAATGGTGCGAAGGCTGGGGTGTCCTGCAACATCGGAATGCGGTCTGGATCCACAAGTCAGACGCCAAACAGCGGCCGCCCCTCCGCATCAAACCTGTAAGGCTGTGTCATCGCCTTCCCGCACCGTGGCGCGCCTTCCTGTCGAGTCCCCGCGGGCTGCCACGGCGTCTTTTGGGACTCCGTGGTCCGGTAGGACAACCAGGTCTCTGTGTTGCCCTGTACCTGGAAGAAGACGGCGTGGTGCACCTTCATTGAGCGACCGCGTTTTCAGAAGCAATATGTAAAGCCCGCCCACAAATCGGATTTCTTTACGAAAAACCTGTTTTACATTCGATGGGGTCTTGACAGATTCAAGCAGCAATACTCGTTTCTACCTGCGTGCGACTGCAGCGGCCGAGTGCTGCAACTTGCCTTCACGTCCCAGTCTTCACGTGACAGTCCTGGTCTTCACGTCTTCACGTCTTCACGTCTTCACGTCTTCACGTCTTCACGTCTTCACGTCTTCACGTCTTCACGACTTCACCTGAACTTGCGGCGTATCGTATCTTTGATACCTTGCATGCACGTCTTCACGTCTTCACGTCTTCACCGCGTCTTCACCTGTCTTCACCACGTCTTCACGTCTTCGCGTCTTCACGTCTTCACGGCTTCACCTGAACACCTGAACTTCACCTGAACTTGCCGTATCGTGTCTTCACGTCTTCACGTCTTCACGTCTTCGCGTCTTCACGTCTTCACCGCGTCTTCACCTGTCTTCACCACGTCTTCACGTCTTCGCGTCTTCACGTCTTCACGGCTTCACCTGAACACCTGAACTTCACCTGAACTTGCCGTATCGTGTCTTCACGTCTTCACGTCTTCACGTCTTCACGTCTTCACGTCTTCACCGCGTCTTCACCTGTCTTCACCACGTCTTCACGGCTTCACGTCTTCACGTCTTCACGGCTTCACCTGAACACCTGAACTTCACCTGAACTTGCCGTATCGTGTCTTCACGTCTTCACGTCTTCACGTCTTCACGTCTTCACGTCTTCACCGCGTCTTCACCTGTCTTCACGTCTTCACGGCTTCACGGCTTCACGTCTTCACGGCTTCACCTGAACACCTGAACTTTGCGTATCGTATCTTTCAGACATTGCATCATTTGCATGCCTTGGAGCTGCACGTCTTCAAGCAGTGTCACCCAGTTCCCGCTTGATTCAAATGCACTTCGCGCTTGAATTCGCGACTTCGCCCCGCTCAAGGTGGAAAGAATGATGGGCACTAGCCACGGGAACTATGCCCGATGCTGATAGCCGAAGCGATGACATGGACGAATTGATTGATTTGTGTTATGCCGGGGACGATTGTAGAAAATGGGTGCTAGGAAAGAAATCTGGTGCCATGAAAGTAGATTTTTTGGCCGGTGCAAACCACCAATGCGCCGGCCGATGTGGCAAGGTCCTGCACGGCATCTGTACGCATATTTTCAGGCACGCAGAAGACGGTGACGGCACGGAATGGCAATGCTTTGACTGCGGCGGCCCTCGACGCACCCAGCCAGAGCGTACCCAGCCGCTGCCGCCGCCGACCCCCGTACTGGTGGGCGTGGAACAGACGATGAGAGAGATGCAACGAGCTATGGAGAACCAAAGCAAGAAGGTTGAAGAGCTTGGTTTGCAGCTGCGTCAAGAGGTGCAGAAACAAGTGGTCCAGCTGGAGCAGCAGCAGCAGCAGCAGCAGCAGCAGCAGCAGCAGCAGCAGCAGCAACTGCAGCAGCAACTGCAGCAGCAACTGCAGCAGCAACTGCAGCAACAACTGCAGCAGCAACTGCAGCAACAACTGCAGCAGCAGCAGCAGCAGCAGCAGCAGCAGCAGCAGCAGCAGCAGCAGCAGCAGCAGCAGCAGCAGCAGCAGCAGCAACTGCAGCAGCAACTGCAGCAGCAACTGCAGCAGCAACTGCAGCAGCAACTGCAGCAGCAACTGCAGCAACAACTGCAGCAGCAGCAGCAGCAGCAGCAGCAGCAGCAGCAGCAGCAGCAGCAGCAGCGCTTCAGTTCCCGCAGGCAGCGTCGGCAATGTCGCAGTTTCCACAGGCATTGTCGGCACTGCAGCAGTTTTCGCAGGGACCGTCGGCAGCAGAGCAGTTCCCGCAGGGATCATCGGTGGTGCAGCAGTTCTTTGTGAGTCATTCGTGTAGTGTTGAGTGGGTGGGGTGGGGGTGTGTGTGGTGGGGGGGGGGTGTAGGGGGGTTTGACTGTGTGACTGCGTGGCTGCTTGGCTGGAAAGGAGGGTGCGTGGCTGTGTGGCTGCGTGGCTGCGTGGCTGCGCTGCTGCGTGGCTGCGTGGCTGCTTGGCTGGAAAGGAGGGTGCGTGGCTGTGTGGCTGCGTGGCTGCGCTGCTGCGTGGCTGCGTGGCTGCGTGGCTGCGTGGCTGCTTGGCTGGAAAGGAGGGTGCGTGGCTGTGTGGCTGCGTGGCTGCGCTGCTGCGTGGCTGCGTGGCTGCGTGGCTGCGTGGCTGGAAAGGAGGGTGCGTGGCTGTGTGGCTGCGTGGCTGCGCTGCTGCGTGGCTGCGTGGCTGCGTGGCTGCGCTGCTGCGTGGCTGCGTAGCTGCGTGGCTGTGTGGCTGCGTGGCTGCGCTGCTGCGTGGCTGCGTGGCTGCGTGGCTGCGTGGCTGCGTGGCTGCGTGGCTGCGTGGCTGCGTGGCTGCTTGGCTGGAAAGGAGGGTGCGTGGCTGTGTGGCTGCGTGGCTGCGTGGCTGCGTGGCTGGAAAGGAGGGTGCGTGGCTGTGTGGCTGCGTGGCTGCGCTGCTGCGTGGCTGCGCTGCTGCGTGGCTGCGTGGCTGCGTGGCTGTGTGGCTGCGTGGCTGCGCTGCTGCGTGGCTGCGTGGCTGCGTGGCTGCGTGGCTGTGTGACTGCGTGGCTGCTTGGCTGGAAAGGAGGGTGCGTGGCTGTGTGGCTGCGTGGCTGCGCTGCTGCGTGGCTGCGTGGCTGCGCTGCTGCGTGGCTGCGTGGCTGCTTGGCTGGAAAGGAGGGTGCGTGGCTGTGTGGCTGCGTGGCTGCGCTGCTGCGTGGCTGCGTGGCTGCGCTGCTGCGTGGCTGCGTGGCTGCGCTGCTGCGTGGCTGCGTGGCTGCGTGGCTGCGCTGCTGCGTGGCTGCGCTGCTGCGTGGCTGCGTGGCTGCTTGGCTGGAAAGGAGGGTGCGTGGCTGTGTGGCTGCGTGGCTGCGCTGCTGCGTGGCTGCGTGGCTGCGTGGCTGCTTGGCTGGAAAGGAGGGTGCGTGGCTGTGTGGCTGCGTGGCTGCGCTGCTGCGTGGCTGCGTGGCTGCGTGGCTGCGTGGCTGCGCTGCTGCGTGGCTGCGTGGCTGCGTGGCTGTGTGGCTGCGTGGCTGCGCTGCTGGGTGGCTGCGTGGCTGCGTGGCTGCGTGGCTGCGTGGCTGCTTGGCTGGAAAGGAGGGTGCGTGGCTGTGTGGCTGCGTGGCTGCGCTGCTGCGTGGCTGCGTGGCTGCGTGGCTGCGTGGCTGGAAAGGAGGGTGCGTGGCTGTGTGGCTGCGTGGCTGCGCTGCTGCGTGGCTGCGTGGCTGCGTGGCTGCGTGGCTGCTTGGCTGGAAAGGAGGGTGCGTGGCTGTGTGGCTGCGTGGCTGCGCTGCTGCGTGGCTGCGTGGCTGCGTGGCTGCGTGGCTGGAAAGGAGGGTGCGTGGCTGTGTGGCTGCGTGGCTGCGCTGCTGCGTGGCTGCGTGGCTGCGTGGCTGCGTGGCTGGAAAGGAGGGTGCGTGGCTGTGTGGCTGCGTGGCTGCGCTGCTGCGTGGCTGCGTGGCTGCGTGGCTGCGCTGCTGCGTGGCTGCGTGGCTGCGTGGCTGTGTGGCTGCGTGGCTGCGCTGCTGCGTGGCTGCGTGGCTGCGTGGCTGCGTGGCTGCTTGGCTGGAAAGGAGGGTGCGTGGCTGTGTGGCTGCGTGGCTGCGCTGCTGCGTGGCTGCATGCGTGGCTGTGTGGCTGCGTGGCTGCGCTGCTGCGTGGCTGCGTGGCTGCGTGGCTGCGTGGCTGCGTGGCTGTGTGGCTGCGTGGCTGCGCTGCTGCGTGGCTGCGTGGCTGCGTGGCTGCGTGGCTGCGTGGCTGTGTG
>RPFO01000436.1:1665350-1817850 GCA_009746045.1 Mesostigma viride | reverse complement strand
CCCAGCCAACTGGCGTGACTTGGGGCCACGCAGGCAACGGGGTCAGCGCGATCTCCTGCTTGGCCACCACGCGCAGCGCATCTCGCTGACGCTGCCTGGATGCCCACTGATCCACCGTGCCCGGATTGTGCCTCGGCCGGTTGGCAAAGCACCACATCCAGACCGCCACCTGGATCAGATTGAACTGCATCCGTAAACGACACTCGGTCATTGATTGAACCCGATGAACATCGATCGCGTGCGTCGGCTTGTCGGCGGTCAACTGAAACCGCTGACGAATGATCCAGCCATTCACTGAGATGAACGCTGGAATGTCATCTTCCCCGATGGGGAGAAGATACGGCTGGCGCCCGAACTCGACGGGCAGCGGAACATGCGCATCATATCCGATCAATGTCCAGGATGGCCATTTGGCGGCCCACCGAGAGGTTGCCAGACGTCGCCGGCGTCTGGGAAGAAAGCTCTGTCGAGGTCCGCGGCCTCGTGGGCGGCACCTCCCCGTCCTCTTCCGAGGAATCGCTGCGTTCACGACCCCCATCACCTGCGATGGGGGTGTCACGTGCCCGGGGGTCCTGCCCCCCGGGTGCCATGGCGGACGAGCCGCCAGTGGCAAACGGGCGTCCTCTCGCCAGCCCCCGGGCGCCGGCCCCCACCTGCGGGGTCCGACGCCGTGGGTGATCGGCGACCACCGTGCTGAAGGTGACGTTGGGCGTCACCCTCGGGGGCACGGTGGCGGAGGGCGAGCCCTCCGGCGAGAGGCGGGGGGATGTGCGCCTGGTAGGCGCCTTCCCCTTGTTGTTGTTGTCCTTTCCGTTGTTGTTGGAAGCCATTTTTTTTGTTGTGGAATAAAAAAAAACTTTTTCAGTCCAAGTTGGAATGCGTCGTGAGACGTAGGACAACTGACGAAAGCTGGAAATGAGGATGACGATTGTATTAGCAATTAATAATACAAGGAATGTAATGAAAGCTTGAGGGCTCAGGATGGAACTGGGCAAACTCGGGTGCTGCGGCACTCCCCAGTGCTCCGCCTATATGCCTATGGCAGTGCTCACTGCAGCACCTGCCAGTGGACAACTGTACACTGCAATGCCATGCGACCACGTCACTAGCAACCAGCTAACACTCGGCCCGTCAGACCCGGATATCCCGGATCTGGCGGGTTGAGCTAGAGCCTAGGAACAGTCTGGCACGCAGTGACTACACGTCAGTCCACATGACATCGCAGGACCGTACGCCCTGCCGTACAGTACTAAGGTGTCCCGCTCAGCCGCGGTAGGCAATACGCGGCGCGCAGGCCGGAAATCCGTGTGTCAGCCTAAGCATCTCATCTAACTCATGTGCCCCTGTAATGGGACTCCCCATGGATGATGCCAAGGTTAAGAATTTAGCCAAGCTCTGCCTATTATACGGGACTCCCCATGGATGATGCATTAAGAATTTAGCCAAGCTCTGCCTATGCAGAGAGCTACTCTCTGCTGAGAAGCCATTATAATTAAACTCGTGCTCCTGTTGGGGAGTCACGGAGCATTAACCCCGGTGGATGGATGGATGGGTGGGTTGATGGAGGAGGTGCCTCGCATTTGCCCTGATGGTTTTCCGCTGCATGGTCTTCATTTTTGTTGACTACACCAAGGCTTTCGACACGGTCCTCTAGGAGGCTCTTTGGGCCATCTTAGCTCTGGACCGCGTGCCCCCAGCGTTTATTATTGCTGCCATTCGCCGGCTGTATGAGGGCTCACACTGTTTGTTTACACTTAATTTGGTTGTCACACTGTTGTTTAAACTTTTGTGTAATTATTTTTCTAATGAGATTAGCGTAGTACTCCGTGGCATGCCTCTGCGCATGACACGTACGCAAGTACTTACTTACTTACTTATGAGGGCTCACAGGCAGTAGTCGGGACTGCGGAGGGCACCACCCCACCATTCCCCCTTCATCACGGGGTGTGGCAATTAGGTTCGGTGTCCTGTCCCCATACCTGTTCATTATTGTCGTGGATCACGTCATGCGCCAGGCACGTGCGCGCTTTACTGCTCTCCGGGTTCGAGCCCGGCTTGGACATCCTGAACGAGCGCGAACACGGCGGCGGTGGCCCTGGTTACCGCCTGTCCGACCTGATTTGGGCGGATGATACCATCCTCATCGAGACTTACCCCGAGCACATTCAGACCTGGCTGGACTGTCTGGGCTTGGAGGCGAGCGCGGTGGGGCTGCATGCATGGAGATTAGTGTCAAAACCGAGGCGATGGTGATTGGGGCTACCATGCTGTCGCCCGCCGCTGCCGCGGCTGCCAGACGTCGGGACGGAGGTCCCGTTCCGTGATCGCTTCAAACTGCTGGGGAGCATGCTCCCCGACACCGCCGATGATATGGACATCCGCATCCGGGCCTGGCCTGGGCTAGGCATCGTTCGCTCAAAACCTATACTGGCACTCGAAGGCCCTGGGCGAGCACCGCAAGCGGATGCTCTTCAAGGTCCTGGTTCTCACGGTGCTCACGTATGGCGCCGAGGCATGGATGCTCACGGATACGCTGGCCGCCCGGCTGGACGGCACGGTTTATACAGAATGCTCCGACAGGTCCTGAAATGAGTTATGAGTTCCAACGTCCCCCACATGCAGGACAGCTTGGTCCGCACTATTCAGGGCCCTTACAACCGTCAGGCCTGTCTGGACTACATCACATGCATGGTGGTGCGGCAGCCCAGGTGCGCTTTGGTTCAAGATTGATACCCGAGTGTTCGACTGGGCACCCACGGTGTGCTCTGACCACCGGTTAAATATTGGTGTGTGCAACCATTCCGCTCCGGTTCCGGCAGGCCCCCCGCAAAGCGCCGCGCCCAAGTGGTCTGCCCTTACTAGACTGCGCTACGCCCGGTCCGAGGGGATCCTGAGGACTGGACGGACGCCGACTACGAGCGCGGTGACTGGTGCCGGCAGGCGTACCTGGCGGCCCTGGGGGCCCAGGCTGATGGCAACGCGCTGGCCCAGGGTGCTCCCAACGCTGCCATTTTTGCGGGCTTTGCGACCCGCGCCCCGCTACCGGCGGCCCGGCACCTGCAGCCGGCCATGCCCCCTCGCCGACCCGGCCCGCCGTCTACCGACACGGGACCCCATTAGGTCGATCCTGGCCGCCCGGCACTGCCTTGACAAGCGTTACTGGGATCGACACGCTGCTGAATTAACCGGACCGTGCTCAAGGCCGCCGGCCTTGTGGAGGCCTACGCACATATGCTCAGGACGAGTTGGCGGCCTCAGTGCAGTGTATCGCAGATCACCACCTGCTGCACTGAGCTCCGGCTCGCAATGGTCAGGGCAAGGAAATGTGGTACCACTGACCTCGACCGGCTCGGCCCGGCCGGCGGCAGCGCACCCCGGTGGAGCACATGGACGGGGGACGGCGCGGCGCCGGTCAGCCTTGACCGCTGGTTGCATGGCCTACAATGTTTCCTGGACAGGTGGGGCCCGCGCCCCCCCCCCCCCCCCCCCCGCCGCTTCCCCCCGAGATGCCCGCCCGTCTTGTTGGTGTTGCTGGATCCCCCCCGCCGCCCGCGGTGCCCTCCTCGCGGCCGCGGACTACAGGGTCGGTTCACTTCCTTAGTGATTTCACTAATTCGGTAGATTAGTGATTCGATTTCACTAACGATTCGAGATTGCGATCGGGTACTCGTACGGGTCCGATCGGATACTCGTACTAATCTGCCGAATTTGGGGGGTTTCGACTTCGTTGAATTCAGTCAGACCCGAGTCATTAGTGGAAGTAACGTACTAACGATTCGCATGATTAGCACATTGAATGATGTCAGACTAACGAGCCGAATTCATTGTACTAATGAAGCGAATTCACACTAAAGAAGCGATTCTGGCACTAACGAAGCGATTTCTGGCACTAACGAAGCGAACTCCAGCGTCGCTAGCCTACATGCGTCCTTTCGTGCTGCGTGCAGCGATGGCCACCGCGAGCGAGTCCTTTTAAGGGGACAGGACATGCCCGAATATCTTGGCGCCGAAAAATTCGCCGTCCGAGGTGCCGTCCCTACTCTGAAAAGTGGGTGCACGGTGCGCGCACCCCTAGCGGAAGTGGCCATGGCGACTGCGTTCAGGCGAAATTACCACAATAGGGCAAGCGAAATGCACAATATTTACTCGAATGTTAAAGACGATGATTTTATGATGTTGGTTTGTGGCGGAAATCAGCTGGTTTACAATATCGCTGATGTTTTTATATGCCATCGGCATGGGGGGTAATCTGAATTTTTTGGTCGCGCGGAATGAAATAGAATTCATGATAGCGGCAGTAAAATCGTGGTTTTGGTGGTTGTTCTGACCGTGAAGCAGGCATTAATATCGGCAGCATCGAATTCTTAACCGAGCGGGTGCTTTTTGCCACATTTTTGGCCATTATCGGTAAGTAATTGTTCAGGCCTGCACAGTGCGTGTCTGACCTGTCCATGGAAGAACGCCTGTTGTTGCGCGCCTGGGCGAGGGATTTCCGAGGGCAAGGTACAGATTTGTCGCGAATGTTATCTGCTATCAGTGCTTTCTTCTATGAGCTCATCGTTCGAAGGTTTTTGCGTTCTTTTTGGGCAGTTTCCGCCAGCTAGCTCGCCGTGGCTTGCCGTTGTGTTGTCGAATACCTGGCAGCTTTAGATTGTTTTCGTTGATTTTGTGGTCAGGGCCGCTTCAGTCGCAGCCTATAGCTTCTCGGGAAGGTTTAAGGCATTTCATGAAACGTGTTCTGGCAAGGATGTTGTGTGTATGGACGCTTCTTGTTGTGTGAGAGTGACGCACCCTCTCTTCGCAGCGGCATCACAGCGCTCATGCGCTGAAGGGCCGCCAATGGTTTCGTTGCATTTTATCGTGCAGGGATGGAAGTGTTATGGTGATGATAATATGGAGATATTGCATTTGTGTGACTCCATGTAGATAGCTGCCACTAATAGTTTATTTGAGCTTTCCCTTGTTATGATGATGTGACAAGACTACGATGTGCTGAGCCAACCATGGTTGACATGGTTGGCTGCATGCAAGCTATGCATACCATGATCCTACTTGGTTCCTTGCCCTCCATAGTCCTGCTTGTTGCCCATGCCGGTTAGGGCAGTTTAGGAAGTGTTATAGTGTTGATGTGCTTGGTTGGCATCAACCTTACACTCTAACATGGGAGAAACATAGAAAATGCTGGTTAGGCATGTTAGTGCTACCATCATTATTGCTATGCACATAGATACAAGGCTGGCCACGCTCGAGGGTGGTGAAGGCGTATGAGGTGCGTGGCCACCCCATTGTACTTTCTAAACATATTCAGCATGGTTTTGGTGTCTCCTTGATATTCAGCATGGTTTTGGTGCATGTTGGATGGCATATGAAGTGTCATTGTGCTTACCTGCTTACTTAGTGGTCCTTAGCGCCTTGTCAGGTGGTCACATATGAAGCCCATCAACCTGAGCAGTTCTTGTCACAATGACCCCCAACCTTGAGCATGCGTTGTTGTCAGCATGCAAGAACTAACTATATGTGCTTTGGTCAGTTTGCAGATATCTTTGATGAAGGAGGTGCTAGTGTGGCTAAATGGTTACTAAAACCTCCTTGTACCGTCTTCGTGGGTGGCCGTCTTGGAATGGTGGTAACTTAAGCTTCTTGTCAGAATGGCGTCAAACCTTTAACATAGGAGGTACCATATGTGCAGAGGATGGTAGCATGTGGTTTGGCCAGTTTTCACATGGCTTGGATGGATAAAGATGTGTTAGTGTGGTTGAATACTAGCTAAAACCTCCGTGCAACTGCATGTGCAGGTTTTATGACGGGGAAATCACAGTCCTGGTCGATCAGACGAAGGATAAATACCTCAAGTCTTGGGTCGTGTACGCGTAAAACCCCTTTTCAAGCTCCTGCACGCATTTGGTGGTCTCTTACGCTCCCCCCCCCCCTCAACATGAGACTGTCCTTCATGTAGGACTTGACGGGTTGGTAAGGATTTGACTTTCAAACGGAGGTGCATGTCTTATTCACCAACATACGTCATTCAGAATTACGCACCCTGGAGACAAAATACATGAGCTGGTGCCTGCATGGCCGAATGTTGTGCACTCCCCTTGTATTATGCTGTGTAAGGGAATCAAGCAATTTAATTGACATGGGCTGCACATGCTAAGACCAAGGTAACACACATATATGGCCGAGAGGTCCCCAGTTCGATTCAGGTCGGATTCATTTGTAGATCGCGTTTTCCGCGTTTTCCGCGGCCCGGCACTGAACGCAAAGGTTTTCACCTTTGCGGAGTGTCTGATCAGAATATATGGCCCAATATATCAAGGAGACAACCCAATATATGTCTTGATATATGTCCCAATGATTGATATATGTCCCAATGAATGAAGGTTCCTTTATTGGTACCCGCATGACTTAGTCTACGTGATAATCAATTTATTAGTTAATTAATTTGTCCCAGTGGTGATCAAAGTGTGACATTGTTATCCATTCCCACACAAGGCGTCCCCCTGCCCCTTATTCTCTTTGCGTAACGATGTAAGATAGGGATACAAAGCACGATGCTTACTGTGCTCAATGTCTTCCCAACGGCAGCATCCTTATACATTAATTAATTAATTAATAGACACGTGACTGCGTCCTTATACATATATTAATTAATTTACCATTGCCACAGTGCCGTTACCATTGCCACTATTTGTATATCAAAGAGAAAACCAGATTACTTGTATTATTTGATGTGTCAAGGAGAAAACCATCTACCTACATAGTTAATCAATTAGTTAATTAAACCTACCTAGTTAATCAATTAGTAAATTAAACGTAGCTATTTATCAACCGGCGGTAGTCATGCGTCCAACGGATTTCAGAATGGTGTTTGACATGAATCACGGCCCACGGGCTTGAAGGTGTCTTCAATGGTACCTTCAAAGAACAGCTAGTAGAGGACATGGGGGGCCTAGGCCTCTCCGTGATTTGGAACAAGATGATGGACAAGGCCAAGTGGGCCCAGGTCATAGAGGACAACGAACCCCCTCCCGTGGGGAAGCGCCCGCGTTTGCAAACATGTGGGAAGCGCGCTAGACAATTCGTCCATCCATCCATCCATTGGGGTTAATGCTCCGTGACTCCCCAACGGGAGCACGAGTCTAATTAATTAATTAATGGTACCAAAGTGGGGATCCATACCTAGGTCCTCAAAATTGACTTAGTTTGGCATGGTGTTTGGCTAATGGTGTTTGGCAGGAATGGTGTTTGGCTAATGATAGTAAATAGCACACCTTATCCTCCCACCCACCCACCCACCCACCCACCCACCCACCACCCACCCACCCACCCACCCACCCACCCACCCACCCACCCACCCACCCACCCACCCACCCACCCACCCACCCACCCACCACCCACCCACCCCCACCCACCCACCCACCCACCCACCCACCCACCCACCCACCCACCCACCCACCCACCCATACATACAACCACACACAATGCACCAAATTGGTGCATTAGGTATTAGGTATTATACCCACACCCACCCGAACACGTGCCCACCCACCCAGGCATACACGCACGCACGCACGCACACACGCACGCACGCACGCACGCACGCACGCACGCACGCACGCACGCACGCACGCACGCACGCACGCACGCACGCACGCACGCACGCACGCACGCACGCACGCACGCACGCACGCACGCACGCACGCACGCACGCACGCACGCACGCACGCACGCACGCACGCACCCACGCACGCACGCACGCAGTCATGCCCTCCCTTCCTCCCTCCCTCCCTCCCTCCCTCCCTCCTCCCCCTCCCTCCCTCCCTCCCTCCCTCCCTCCCTCCCTCCCCCTCCCTCCCTCCCTCCCTCCCTCCCTCCCTCCCTCCCTCCCTCCCTCCCTCCCTCCCTCCCTCCCTCCCTCCCTCCTCCCTCCCCCTCCCTCCCTCCCTCCCTCCCTCCCTCCCTCCCTCCCTCCCTCCCTCCCTCCCTCCCTCCCTCCCTCCCTCCCTCCCTCCCTCCCTCCCTCCCTCCCTCCCTCCCTCCCTCCCTCCCTCCCTCCCTCCCTCCCTCCCTCCCTCCCTCCCTCCCTCCCTCCCCACCACACCATCCAAGGCTGCCTGCCTCCTGTGTGTCTTCCAGGTCCAGACCAGCCTGACCTGGTAGTGTCGTCAGCTTGCGAGCGTTCCCACGTGCCTACCTATGTGGCTGGCAACATGCGTAAACCCATTCATGCATGCGTGCATGCACGCATGCGACCATATTTGAACATATCTTTCCAGGCCTGCCAAAACATGACCATGCAAAGATACACGCAAACTAGCGTACCAGCGGCAAGCATGTGTGCAAATATAAACTGTTCGCCTGCCCCTCTGCCTGCACTTCATCCTGCCTGTCAGTATTCTGATCAGTGTGTCAGTATGTCTGCCGACACAGGATGCAGGAGGGAGGCCGCCTTCCACAGGCTAATCCCACCAAGGAAATGAAATAAAGCGCATAAAAGCAAAGCAACCAACAGCAAGAGGCAAAAGGTTACATAGATGAATGCCATATGCAAGACGTATGGACAACATGACACTCAAGGCGCCATAATACCCTGAGCATCCATAACATTGACGCAGTCAGGTGCGGCAATTTATCAATGCAGGTGTTTGCGGCCGTCGAATCCACGGCAGCGGTGCCAGACGGAAGGACAGCACACATCCTAGGTCCCGCAAAGAATTTCTTCAGCGGCCACCGACAGCACCGGAAAATAAAATTCCAGCAAGAAACGCAACAAACAATAACAAACCCTGACTAGACCTCCATTTTCAACCACCCTATCACCCTAAACCAGAACTGCGGCTCACCAGATGCACCGGAGGTCAAGCAGTATCCAGTTTTCACTTACGCACGTTTCCGCAGTATTCTCACGGCATTCCCACCGGCAGCTACCTCGGTCCGCCCCAAAAATTCTGTACGATGGAGCCCATGGATGTATCCCGCATTCGACGCCTTTTCGAAGTGATCGCGTCACGTAGGCAGCTGTAGGCACACGATTCACACGATTCCGGATAGCACAGTTTTTCATTCTTTGATCATCGCAATCGGTCGCTATATGCATGACTCCAACCTCAGCGTGGAGCGCTGCAGACTGAGAAATGTAGCAATTATACACATAAGCACGAGATTTTTCACAGATTTCTTTCTGAAACGATTGTTTTCGCAGCAAGAATGGGAAATGCCGTCTCCATAGCTCCACGAGCTGACGACCTCGCACTAATGAAGTGAGTTGCATGTACTAATTATTCGCGTCGTTAGTGCTTTCGGATCGGATTTGGTCGGGTACGATTTGTCACTAATCAGTATCCGATCAGATTTCTCGGGTAAACCGTACTAATGAACCGAATTTTGTCACTAATTGAGGTGCCGAAATCACTAAGGAAGTGAACCGACCCTGTATACCAAGTCAGTCCCCGCCTTGAAGGAGGGCTGCCTTGCCACCATGACCACGTCGTCCACCCCTTCACTTAATTATAATTGGAGGAATTGCATGGACGGTGCGCACTTGGGCAGTCGCTTGCGGTACAGTACAACGCGGCGGTCGGTGCCGACCACCTTTCGGCCGAGCTGCTGAAGACCCCTGACCTGGCGGTGCGGGAGCTTCGATAGAATGCTGGCATTCTGCAACCGTGTTCTGCTCTCTGCCAGTGAGCCTCCGCCTGCACGCTGAGTGGCAGAGGGCCATCTGAGTCATGCTGTACAACTAGAAGGAAATTCTGCTGAGCACTGACCCCGGTAACTATCGGGGTGTCAGGAGTCTGCCTCCAGAGCGTCACGCTGAAGGTCTTCATGCATGCGCATGATGCTGCACGTACAGGCTCCACGGCGCTGCGCTGGACCCATGCACACCTGGGTTAGTCTCAGATGGCTTCCGTTGCAGGCCGTAACATTGTCATGCATGGCTGTATTTGTCGCGCGCCGCGCGGGTGGAGGAGGTGCGCCGGATTTGCCCTGCATGATGATGGTCTGACATGCAGTTTAATTAATTCCGCTGGTCTTCATTTTTGTTGACTTAGACACATCAAGGCTTTGACACGGTCCTCTTGGAGGCTCGATCTTTGGGCCATCGGCCTAGCTTCGGGATCGCGTGCCAGTGCCAGCATTTATTGCTGCCGGCATATTAGCCGGCTGTATGAGGGTTCACGTGTGAGGGTTCACGTATATGAGGGTTCACGTGGTCGTAACACTGTCATGGCTGTGTTTGTCGCGCGCGCCGGTTGATGGATCGAGGAGGTGCGTCGCCTTTGCCCTGACAGTTTGCCTGACGACGTCGTCCACCCCTTCACTGAATTGGAGGAATCGCATGGACGGTGCGCACTTGGGCAGTCGCTTGCGGTACAGTACAACGCGGCGGTCGGTGCCGACCATGCACCTTTCGGCCGAGCTGCTGAAGACCCCTGACCTGGCGGTGCGGGAGCTTCGATAGAATGCTGGCATTCTGCAACCGTGTTCTGCTCTCTGCCAGTGAGCCTCTGCCTGCACGCTGAGTGGCAGAGGGCCATCTGAGTCATGCTGTACAAGAAGGAAATTCTGCTGAGCACTGACCCCGGTAACTATCGGGGTGTCAGGAGTCTGCCTCCAGAGCGTCACGCTGAAGGTCTTCATGCATGCGCATGATGCTGCACGTACAGGCTCCACGGCGCTGCGCTGGACCCATGCACACCTGGGTTAGTCTCAGATGGCTTCCGTTGCAGGCCGTAGTAACATTGTCATGCATGGCTGTATTTGTCGCGCGCCGCGCGGGTGGAGGAGGTGCGCCGGATTTGCCCTGCATGATGATGGTCTGACATGCAGTTTAATTAATTCCGCTGGTCTTCATTTTTGTTGACTTAGACACATCAAGGCTTTGACACGGTCCTCTTGAAGGCTCGATCTTTGGGCCATCGGCCTAGCTTCGGGATTGCGTGCCAGTGCCAGCATTTATTGCTGCCGGCATATTAGCCGGCTGTATGAGGGTTCACGTGTGAGGGTTCACGTATATGAGGGTTCACGTGGTCGTAACACTGTCATGGCTGTGTTTGTCGCGCGCCGGTTGATGGAGGAGGTGCGTCGCCTTTGCCCTGACAGTTTGCCGCTAGTCTTCATTTTTGTTGACTATATCAAGGCCTTTGACACGGTCCTCTGGGAGGCTCTTTGGGCCATCCTAGCTCTGGATCGGGTATCACCAGCGTTTATTGCTGCCATTCGTCGACTATATGAGGGCTCACAACAGGCAGTAGTGCGGACTGCGGAAGGCACCACCCCACCATTCCCCCTTCACCACGGGGTGTGGTAAGGTTGACGGTTGTGTCCTGTCCCCATATCTGTTAAGTATTGTCGTGGATCACGTCATGCGCCGGGCACGTGCGCGCTTTACTGCTCTTAAGGGGTTCGAGCCTGGCTTGGACATCCTTAACGAGCGCGAGCAATGATGGCGGGGTTAGCACTGGCTACCGCATGGCCGACCTGATTTATGCGGACGACACCACCCTCATCGCGCGCCCCGAGCACATTCAGACCTGGCTGGACTGTCTGGGCTTGGAGGCGCGGGCGGTGGGGTTGGAGATTAGTGTCACAACTGAGGCTATATGGTGATTGGGGCTTCCAGTAGCCCGCCGCTACCACGGCTGCTAGTAGACGGGACGGAGGTCCCGTTTCGTGATCCGACGCTTTAAACTGCTGGGATCGCATGCTTCCTGTCAGACACCGCCGCCGATGTGGACACCCGCATCGGCCTGGCCTGGGCTCGGCATCGTTTGCTCAAAACCTACTGGCACTCGAAGGCCCTGGGCGAGCACCGCAAGCGCATGCTCCTAAAGGTCCTGGTCCTCACGGTGCTCACGTATGGCGCCGAGGCATGGACGCTCACGGACACGCTGGCGGCCAAGCTAAACGGCACGGTAACCAGGATGCTCCGTCAGCAGGCCCTGAATGTCGGGTTTTCCACGCATACATAGGTCTTTAGAATCTTTGTACCAGGGCATGCCTCGCATTTCGGACGAGATTAGACAGCGTAGGATAGCATTCGTAGGACATCTTGCTCGCACCAGCCAGGTAGACACCGCCCTCGGTCTGGCCGGCCCCCGGCGGCTTGGCCAGCCAGCCTGGGCGGCATATCCTGACCTGGCCTGGCCCCAAGGACATTCCTAAGAAGGTAGGCAAACACGCCATGACCTACCCACAGCAGTTGCTGGCTGACCTAGTGGTCCCAGCTCAGTTTGAACGTCGCATTCACTCCCTCTCTCTTGCTTGGACTGCTATGCAGGACAAGAAGAGGTGGAAGACCATTGTCCAGGCTCATACGCCCGCCCCTGTGGGCAAGCCCCAGCTCCCCCCAAGCGGAAGGGGCGCTTTGCTGAGTAGCATAGGTAGGTTTTCTAGATTAGATTAGCTTAGAGTTAGATTAGTTCGGTTTCGCAGCTTTGTCCCCCCTCCATCCATCCACGGGAATATGTGCTACAGATCTCCCAAGGAGTCATGTTATAAATGATTTAGTTTAATTTAATTTAATGGGGGTTCACAGGCAGTAGGGCGGACTGCGGAAGGGACCACCCCACCATTACCCCTTCACCACGGGGTGTGGCAAGCAGAGTTATAAATACACGTAGTACTAAGTACGGTAAAATACGGTCCCGGGGTGTACTATGGATAATACGCTATAGTATGGTGTATAATACGATTTAGTACGGTAAAATGCTAAATGGCTTGTTTTTCTGTGTTTTTTGGAGGTTTAAGAATATCTGAGCATGCACCACTTTAAACATGACAAAATACATGTGTTTCCCCATTAATTAATTAATTAATTAATTAATTAATTAATTAATTAATTAATTAATTAGTTAGGAACATAACTCCGTTGGGAGTATAGTTAACGTTTTTATAAACGCAATGTGTAGGATATGGTTGCAATGCAGCAATGTGTGAATATGGTTGGAAACGGAGCTTTGTTAAATTTGGATAATGTTACAGCGCTCACACACTTGAGGCTTGTACACGAGTTTGCCAAGTCAAGGCAACACACGTGAGGCGGGCTCGCAAGAGATGCCCAATTGGCACTGGCCTATTCTTTATATACTTGTGCACTGTGCTTGCTAGTCCTGAGCAGCCTAGGAGGCCTGCTCAGTAATAACACTCCCGGTACAGTATTCACTACCTGTACAGCGCCCAGTTCCTATACAGTAGGTCTGCCATACAGGTACAGTGACCACAGAGCACAGTCCACAGTGACTATTGCATCTGCACCTAGAAGTCCAGGACTAAACCTGCGGTACCAACAGACCACAGGTTAAGGTTCCTATTTCCTGCGTACGACGTATTAATCCAATACCGTTGTAGGTTCAGCACCTAATTCCTGTCAGCCCAGGAATTACTGTCGACCCCATATGTCGTCGGCAAATATTCACGTCCGACTTAGAAGAACAGCCGGCTCGCGCTTGCGCGCGACCGGGAAGTCGGAACGCCATAACTTTCTTGATACTTGTCGGAATGAACTCGTTCCGGTGCCGCTGGAATCGCAGAGATATGCCGAATCAGGTACACGCCAAAGCGCTTGGCGTTAACTAGTATCTGTAGCACATATAGCCCAGAGAAGGGGCATGTGGCCCATAATACATTCTAAGCTACTTCCTGCAAGGGTGGGAATGTAAACAACACTTGCTCTAGGTGCCCTAGGGCACATGCACCACCCAGAGTCTCGGGCAACTCCCAGCTAAGGGGAGCCCGTCATAGGTGGGGAAGATCATCATAGCTATACAAAAGCTAGAGCGTGGCCTCTCAGCAGAGAGCAGCTCAGTCTGCATGGGCACAGCTTAACTACATAAAGCTAGGCATCATCTGGAGTGTGGCACATCATAGGCACGCATGTACATGATTAAATAATGCGCGTGGCTTAGCTGGTATAGTGCCTGTAGGAGGCGTACATGTACATGGCCACGGTCTATCTATTCTACACTACTACTGCTGTATTCCCCTAAGCTGGGGCGTCTGGAGCCGCTGGGGCCGCGGGGGTCGCCTGCCAGGGCTTGTGGCCGACGTAGATGGCCGCCCCCTTCCAGTACACCGGCTGCCCCGCCTTGGTCTGCCGGAGCTGGAGGTAGGTCGGCCATAGCTCCCGTCGCCGTTGTTGCTGCGCCAGGGTCAAGTCGTCGTCAAGGGTGAAGAGAGTCTTTTCGAGCCGCTTGCGGCGTCTGAGAAAAGAAATCTTGTCCGCCGGGTTCTTTAAGGTGAGTTCTAAGGAGCCGGGGCGCCCCTGCCTTACCCCGCGCGCGGGGAAGGCGGTGGGCGACCAGCTCGATCTCACCAGTAAGGCCCATGCGATGAAGGATTTCTCTCTCAAACGCACGTGCAAGCTTCTCGGAATTCTCACCTTCCACCATGCAGGTCAAAGTTCTTGACGATGACGTTGAGGCTGCGCTTGGCGAGCTCGGCCTCCTCGCGGAGGTCAAGCGTCTGTCGCTGGAGCTGTGCTGCGACGGCGGAGGTGGTGGAGGTGGTGTGCTGCTTAAGCATGTCCGCCCAGGTCGTGATGGGAGGAGCATCGCCGGCCAGGCCAGCAGGGGCTGGCTTGGCGGCAATGTCCTTCACCGCCTGGGCGGTGAGGCCTGCGATGTTCTGCAGGACCTCGATAGCGATAGCGTTGTCCTTAAGACGCTGGTCGATGTCGCAGAGCTGGGCGGTGATGGCGTCGGAGGTGGGGGTGGTGGCGGTGGAGGACTGCGAGGAGGGTGGAGGTGGCGGTGGAGATTGTGCATGGATCGAGAGGAGGGGAAGCTCGGCTGCCAGCCAGCGTGCTGCCCATGGCCGCCACATCCGCAGCAATGGGGGCCACGTGCTGCTCGAGGGCCTCCTTGAGGAGTGAGCGGATGGAGGATTCGGTCAAGGTGGCATGGTGAGGGGCTTGGGGGGCCAAAGCTCCTCGATGGAGAATCCAAGGAGGGAAAAGAGAGCGAATTGCTGGAGGTGGGGGCGGCGGAGGCTGGGGAAGGGGTCGAAAGTGGAGATGCGCCTCTGGTAAGGATCAAACAGGCGACCTTGGATGAAGAGCTGCTTGCACAGTTCAAGAAGCGAGGCGTGCGATCCAAAAAACACGCAGGCCAGGATGCGTGTCTCGGTAAACTTGTCAAAGAAGTCGGGCTGGCGGGCTTCGGCTACAAATTCGAGCTCGACCCAGCTCGGCTCGGCAGGGCGACTGCGCTTGGGTTCAGGCGACGCAGCTGGCGAGGCGGGCTCGGGGGGCTGGGCGACCACTAGAGCTTGGCTAGTGGCGCCGCTGCCTTCTGGGCCGGTTGGCGAAGCTGCAGCCGGAGCTGCAGACGTATTTTCATTGCCGAGCGCAGCCCGCCAGGCTGCGTTGCGTCGAAGAGCGTTTGCTCATCATATATTGCGTAATAGCTTCAGAAAATTATATCAGCATGTGCGTCGTAGAAAGACGCGTCGATTGTGATATTCACGGCTAAATTCGGTGCTCAAACGTGAAAGTTATGAGCTCCGCCGTCATGCGCATGCAGCCATGGCTATCTCGTGGCTCGTGGCTCGTGACTGATCATGTAGCATCATGTTTCCACATGTAATTATTCAAACACGGCGTGGCCGGCATCAACTGAATATAAGCCACCGTCATCAACATGCTTGCTGAATAAACCTACATTTACCCTAATGTTCAATCAAAGGTGAAAGGTAAACACACATGGTATGATGGCGCTTAATTACAACACAAATATCAATTGATGCTGCATGAGAACTAATTATATCAAAACATATTAGGACATGGTTGCTGGGTTTGATTGTCATCCCATTTGAAAAACTGCACATGACTCCATCCAATGATGGCCAATGACACAACAACGCTGTTCCGTGTTAATTATTAATTAAAATTAATTAATTAATTAATTAATTAATAAATTAATTAATTAATGGCCAATGATACGACACGTGCATGTACGTCAGGGCCGGTTGTCACATGCTCCTGAGTCATCAAGCTGCTGCTTGGTCATCATGACCGCGGCAGGCTGAGTTCCATTATCGGAACGCCCCTTGCTCTGGGATGCGCTGGACCCAGCCGTGAGCTCCAGCATGCATTGCTAGTACGTGCTAGCGCGGGCAGATTTCCACGTTCGTGCATCACTCTCCTCAATCTCTGGCTCCTCATTCATCAGACCTTCCCTACGCAGGTTCCGGACCTCGGCCGCCATCTCTATACTCGGACTGCATCCTGCCGTCGCCGCTTCTTGGCCTCCTTCTCCGCCTCCTCCTGCGGCAGCCTGACACGAAACGCCTTTCAATGGCGGATTCGTGCATTTGCTCACCCCATTGAGGGTTGCATCAGTATTGGCCACCCCGTGATGTGAGCCTTCGCCCGCATGGCAGTGCCCTTGAAAGCCGCCTTGCATGTCAGGCATATATATAGGCGCCCGAGCTCCGTGCCTTTTTCTGCCCGCCCCTCGCAGCGGGTGAGACCTCGGTGGCGGCCCAGCTGGGGGTGACGACTCCAGGCGGGGCGGATATCCTCATCCATTCGGTGCAGGCCTACCTCGAGGCCCACCCCACCCACGCTGTCGTCAAGGTCGACTGCCACAACGCGTTCAACAGTCTGTCCCGCGCCAGCATGTTTGCGGCCGTCATGGAGTCCTTCGAGGACTTGTACGCTTGGACAGCCGTGTGCTACGGCCAGCCCGGCCAACTGCCAGTTCACATCATGGAGGACGGCACTCGCGGCGGCCTGCTGTCGCGGTCGGGCACCCAGCAAGGGGACCCCCTGGGACCCCTGTACTTTGCCGCCCCCTCCAGGGTTGCCTCCAAGCGGTCCATGCTGCCCACCCGGCGGTCGCTATTCAGGCCTACTTGGATGATATCTACCTTCTGGGCCCTGTGCCGGACACCACCGCGGCTCTGCTGGCACTGCAGACCGCGGTGGCCGACATCAACCTCCAGTTGACCCTGGCCAAGTGCGCGGTGTACTCGCCCCAAGGTGATTGCTCCGGCTTTCCGCCCCAGCTCTTGGGCCGGGACGAGCGCCTCCATGGGTTGGATGTCCTCGGCGTTCCGGTTGGCGACCCCGCGTTTGTCATCGATGCTCTGCGGGCCGCCCTCGAGGCACGCACTGAGGTACTGCCCTTGATTGCGCGCCTTCATGATTCGCAGACCAAGGGTCTGCTTCTGTGGTTTTGCGCTCACCCTCGCGTCGTTCACTGGCTCCGGGGCGCTCTTCCGGCTCAGGTCCGGCTGGCCGCCGAGGGCCACGACGAACGCATCCAGTCGGCCTTGGCGCAGCTGGTCCCGGGCCCCGACCTCCCGCCACATGCTATTCGCATTGCCTCCCTGCCTGCACGGATGGGTGGCTGCGGTCTGACTCGTGCCGCCCGGCTGGCCCCAGCAGCATTTTTGGGCTCCGTCGCTCAGTCGTGGGCGGAAAGCTGCCGGCTCCTGCCCCTTTTGGCAACGGCAGCGCCTGACCTCCTGGACCCCAGCAGCCCTTTGCCCTTCGTCACCGCCATCCAGGAGGCCTATGCTGAGATCCAGCAGGCCTGTTCTCCCGTCCGTGCCGCTCAGGCGGTACAGCGCCACCTCCCTCGCGGCACTCCTCGGTCGCCTCCGTTCAATCTCCCGCCGCATTCCCTGCTCGCGTCATCGATAAACACCAGAAAACCTACGCGGGTATTCTGCACACGGCTGATTGGATTGCTCTTTTCGCGGACCTCAACGCCCAGGGACGTGCGTGGCTGTTCTCGCTTTCCTTGCGGAGTGTGGGCTCGGCGTACCTTCGTGCTCTTCCCATGGCCCCCCCATTCGCCTTGGCTCCCAGCCACTACTCGGTGGCGCTCCGGCACCAGCTATTTGCCCCGCAGCCTCTTGTTCCGGCCGGGCGGCCTTGTGGTAGCTGTGGGCAGCCGCTGGATCCCACGGGGACTCACTACCTTGCCTGCATGGGGGGCCAACAGAATCAGAATTGGTATTTGTATTTGCACACTGTCCTCCTGACGGTGGTGCTCGCCATGATTCGGTCGGTTTTCCCCCACGCGAACATCCGGTCCGAGGATGCGGATGGCGCTGCCTTCTATTCCCCCAACCACCGGCCTGACATCGTGGTGCTGGACTTTGAGGGGGTGGCCGGCATCTGCTTATTGACGTTTCGGTGGCGCGGCCCTTGGCTCTTTGCCACGTGGCTGGGGCCTCCCTCACGGCAGGTTACACGGCGGACCGGGCGGAGCGGGCCAAGCTCCTGGCCTACGGCGACGTCGGGCACCATGCATCGTGTGGTGCCCTTTGTCCTGGAGGAGTTTGGGGCCATGGGGCCCCTGACCTCCGCCTTCTTCAAGGAGTGTTGCCGGCTCCGGGAGGACCGGCTGGACCTGGAGGGCCAGCGGGCCCCATGGTCGGCGCGGACCTGGACGTCATATTGGCATCAGCGCTTGTCGGTGGCGCTGACTCGGGCCATGGCTGACATCATGCTCCGCCGTACGCGGGCTGATTTTGCGGTGCAGCAGGGCTATTAGGTTCCTCCCGTTAGGCGTTTCCATTGGTCTTATCGTAGTATAGAGCTTTGACATGGCTCTGTATATAGGTTTATAGCTGGGCGTTTGCTTTGGTTTGAGTGATTTCACTCTGCTGTAAGTAATTATATTTTTAATATATATTAAAAATATAATTACTTACAGCAGAGTGAAATCACTCAAACCAAAGCAAACGCCCAGCTATAAACCTATATACAGAGCCATGTCAAAGCTCTATACTACGATAAGACCAATGGAAACGCCTAACGGGAGGAACCTAATATATTAAAAATATAATTACTTACAGCAGAGTGAAATCACTCAAACCAAAGCAAACGCCCAGCTATAAACCTATATACAGAGCCATGTCAAAGCTCTATACTACGATAAGACCAATGGAAACGCCTAACGGGAGGAACCTAATAGCCCTGCTGCACCGCAAAATCAGCCCGCGTACGGCGGAGCATGATGTCAGCCATGGCCCGAGTCAGCGCCACCGACAAGCGCTGACGCCAATATGACGTCCAGGTCCGCGCCGACCATGGGGCCCGCTGGCCCTCCAGGTCCAGCCGGTCCTCCCGGAGCCGGCAACACTCCTTGAAGAAGGCGGAGGTCAGGGGCCCCATGGCCCCAAACTCCTCCAGGACAAAGGGCACCACACGATGGTGCCCGACGTCGCCGTAGGCCAGGAGCTTGGCCCGCTCCGCCCGGTCCGCCGTGTAACCTGCCGTGAGGGAGGCCCCAGCCACGTGGCTAAGAGCCAAGGGCCGCGCCACCGAAACGTCAATAAGCAGATGCCGGCCACCCCCCTCAAAGTCCAGCACCACGATGTCAGGCCGGTGGTTGGGGGAATAGAAGGCAGCGCCATCCGCATCCTCGGACCGGATGTTCGCGTGGGGGAAAACCGACCGAATCATGGCGAGCACCACCGTCAGGAGGACAGTGTGCAAATACAAATACCAATTCTGATTCTGTTGGCCCCCCATGCAGGCAAGGTAGTGAGTCCCCGTGGGATCCAGCGGCTGCCCACAGCTACCACAAGGCCGCCCGGCCGGAACAAGAGGCTGCGGGGCAAATAGCTGGTGCCGGAGCGCCACCGAGTAGTGGCTGGGAGCCAAGGCGAATGGGGGGGCCATGGGAAGAGCACGAAGGTACGCCGAGCCCACACTCCGCAAGGAAAGCGAGAACAGCCACGCACGTCCCTGGGCGTTGAGGTCCGCGAAAAGAGCAATCCAATCAGCCGTGTGCAGAATACCCGCGTAGGTTTTCTGGTGTTTATCGATGACGCGAGCAGGGAATGCGGCGGGAGATTGAACGGAGGCGACCGAGGGAGTGCCGCGAGGGAGGTGGCGCTGTACCGCCTGAGCGGCACGGACGGGAGAACAGGCCTGCTGGATCTCAGCATAGGCCTCCTGGATGGCGGTGACGAAGGGCAAAGGGCTGCTGGGGTCCAGGAGGTCAGGCGCTGCCGTTGCCAAAAGGGGCAGGAGCCGGCAGCTTTCCGCCCACGACTGAGCGACGGAGCCCAAAAATGCTGCTGGGGCCAGCCGGGCGGCACGAGTCAGACCGCAGCCACCCATCCGTGCAGGCAGGGAGGCAATGCGAATAGCATGTGGCGGGAGGTCGGGGCCCGGGACCAGCTGCGCCAAGGCCGACTGGATGCGTTCGTCGTGGCCCTCGGCGGCCAGCCGGACCTGAGCCGGAAGAGCGCCCCGGAGCCAGTGAACGACGCGAGGGTGAGCGCAAAACCACAGAAGCAGACCCTTGGTCTGCGAATCATGAAGGCGCGCAATCAAGGGCAGTACCTCAGTGCGTGCCTCGAGGGCGGCCCGCAGAGCATCGATGACAAACGCGGGGTCGCCAACCGGAACGCCGAGGACATCCAACCCATGGAGGCGCTCGTCCCGGCCCAAGAGCTGGGGCGGAAAGCCGGAGCAATCACCTTGGGGCGAGTACACCGCGCACTTGGCCAGGGTCAACTGGAGGTTGATGTCGGCCACCGCGGTCTGCAGTGCCAGCAGAGCCGCGGTGGTGTCCGGCACAGGGCCCAGAAGGTAGATATCATCCAAGTAGGCCTGAATAGCGACCGCCGGGTGGGCAGCATGGACCGCTTGGAGGCAACCCTGGAGGGGGGCGGCAAAGTACAGGGGTCCCAGGGGGTCCCCTTGCTGGGTGCCCGACCGCGACAGCAGGCCGCCGCGAGTGCCGTCCTCCATGATGTGAACCAGTTGGCCGGGCTGGCCGTAGCACACGGCTGTCCAAGCGTACAAGTCCTCGAAGGACTCCATGACGGCCGCAAACATGCTGGCGCGGGACAGACTGTTGAACGCGTTGTGGCAGTCGACCTTGACGACAGCGTGGGTGGGGTGGGCCTCGAGGTAGGCCTGCACCGAATGGATGAGGATATCCGCCCCGCCTGGAGTCGTCACCCCCAGCTGGGCCGCCACCGAGGTCTCACCCGCTGCGAGGGGCGGGCAGAAAAAGGCACGGAGCTCGGGCGCCTTTTGGCGGCAGATCACTTTGCCCACGAGCTTGCGGAGCACCTCACCGCAGGCGATCGGGCGCACCTTGCCCTCGGGGGGGGCAAGACACCCTTGAGCAGAGCGAGGAGGCGAGCGCCCGCTAACCACTCGCGCGCAGCGGGAGGAACGCGACCAGCCGCCAGGTCAATGAGGGTGTCAAAGAGAATGTCCTCGCCCCCATGCCCCACCAGGACCTCCAAGTGCTCGTAGCGCCAGCCCGACGGCCCGGTAGAGGAAGCCCGCGGGACCGCACGCATCACCTCCAGGAAGCAGTCGCGGTCCAGCCGGAGGGGGGCCGGCAGGGGGTCCGGCACGGGCAGCTGGAATCCGGGCTCCGCAGGGTGAAGAGCCTCCAAGGCCGCCAGGGTAGCCGCATTGGCGGGGGCCAGCTTGGCCATTTCCAAGCGGGTCATGGCCCGGCTGAGCTGCCCCTCGCGGACGAGGCGGATGACGTCGGCGGCCACCCGCTCGAAGTTGACCTCCCCCGACAGCCGGGCCGTGCGCGGGGGCGGCACGCCAAACAGCCCCTCCCAGTCCCCCTGCAGAAAGCGTCGGCAACGGGCAATAACCGCACCCTGGAGGCCGCGCACACCACGCCCGAGAGGGGTGAGGAGCAGGCGGGGGGTCACCATGTGCAGTTTAAAGCCCAGCGGGTCGTCCGGAGCGGCGTGCATGCGCCGGAGAGAAACGATTGCACATTGCGCGAAAAGGCTACGCGCGCGGTGGGGGAGGTCGGTCAGGGTAGACGTCGGGTTGATGGCGCATGCATCCCAGGGAACCGTGTCAAGCCAACGCCAACTGGCCGAGTAGTCGGGCGGCGGGGGCTGGGAGCCGGTGGGAGCCGAGGCGGGAGGGGGGAGGGGGCCGGGACTGCTGGCCGGTTGAGGGGCCGTTGAGCAACACAGGCGCGCGCGTGCTGAGCGCGCCCGTGAATGGAGTACACCCGCTGGCAGTGAGCTTCCGGGCACCGGTAACAGCTCATGGCCTGCAGATCCGCCGCGCCGAGATCGGGGTGCACAGCGCGAAGGTGCTGGCAGAGGAGGTTACGGTTGTGGAACACACCAGCACACGGGGACCCCGTGGGAAGCAGCACGGCACACCGGTGAAGGCCGTCGGCGGGCGCTGAGTGGCGGGGAGCGGCGCCAGCAAAGGCAGGACGTGGGGCCTGCGGCGTCTCCCCAGCCGGGCCGGCAGGCGCGCGCACCACGACCCGACCAGCGCCCGGCATGCCCGCCGGGGCCACGGAGGAGGCAGTGCCCACCGGGGAGACCCCCAGCGGAGGGGGATCGAGAACGCCGGCGCCCCTCCCAGGGGGACTCGCCAGCGCGCCCGCGACCACCCCAGGCCCCGGCAACGAGGCCGGGGGCGGCGGCCGAGGGGTCGGGGAGGCAGCTGGCCCCGGGGCCCGGTGGGGACCCGGCAGGGGACCCAGCGAGACCGGGGGCGGGCCGAGAGGAAGCGCAGTCCCAGGGGGCGGCACAACAGCCCGGCACAACGGGCAGCGCGGCACGGAGTGGAGCAAGCTGCGCGCGATGCACGCTTGATGGAATGTGTCATCAAGTTTCGTTTAAGTGGCCAGCCGGAGCGGCTGCTTAGGTTTTAGCGGGCAAGTGTTCGAAGCGCGTCATTGGTGAATTACTCGGGAACTTGGGTTTCCCCGCGAAACTCCAACCGCACGTTCAGATTTCCAAATCTCAAGTAAAGTTCGGCGCAACTTTCTGAACGGGGGCAGTTGACGAGCAGCATTCCTCCGGACGAATGAATTGCGTTCCATACTTGCGCAAAATTTTGAAAGGTAGCTTGCGTGCAGCCCTACTAAAATTTGCGCGGACGTTCAGATTTCCAAATCTCAAGTAAACTTCGGCGGAACTTTCTGAAAGGGGGTAGTTGGCGGGCAGCGTTCCTCCAGACGAATGAAATGCGTTCCATACTAGCGCAAAATTTTGAAAGGTAGCTTGCGTGCAGCCCTACTAAAATTTGCGCGAAGTGTGGGACTGAAAATTCGTAACGGAAACGTTTTGGTAGTTGCCGTCACTTCCTCTTGTGCAAACGTGTGGGAGTGAAAATTCGTAACGGAAACTTTTTGGTAGTTGCCGTCACTTCACTTTGCGCGAGTGTTGGGCTGAAAATTCGTAACGGAAACTTTTTGGTACTTGGCGTCACTTCCTTTGGTTCGACTGAAAATTCGCTGAAATTCGCTGAATTCGTACCGTAGCCTAATTTTTAGTACCTCGAAGTGACGGGGCACCTAAAAATTTGCCCACAAGTACACTTGGCAGCGCGCTCACTGGGAAAAATTGTACAGCCGCTCCGGCGGGCCACTTGAACGAATTGTAATGGGCCGCACGCGGGCAGGCGACACAAGCCATCCCCCGGCCGGAAGGGCTCAAGGCAGATGGCACAGGAGCCCGACTCGGGGTCGTCCCCCTCCAGAAGGGACCGGACATGAGGGGGGGGCGGGTCCCAGCCGGCCTCCCAGCAACCCGGGAGAGCAGCAATCTGGGCGCGCGAGAGGATGCCGACCGGTTGGTCAGCCGCGGGGTGCCATTCGTGCGGGATGCCTGCCAACTCCAGGATGTCGTGGAGGAAGGCAGAAACAGGCGTCCCCGCGGTTAGGGGCTGGGCGCGCCCGGCCGAGTCCACCAAGATGGCCTGGCCGCCCTGAACCGCGATGGGGGCCCCGAACTCCACACGCAGCATGGCGGCCTGCGCCAGGCTGAGGGAGGTGATGAGAAAGCCCCCACTGGCAACCGGGCCGGGAGGCGGGGCCTGGGCGTCCAAGAAGAGGCGAAGCTGCCGCGGGGACATGAGGCCCAGGTCGGCGCCGCCCGCGAGGTAGGCCGCCCGCACCGAGACCTGTGCGTCTCGAGCCACCGCCGTGACGAACTCGACCACCTCCTGACCCACCCGCTCGTCCAGGGAAAGCAGCTCTTCCTGCCGGGCGGCCGGGAGATGCCATGGCAGCCGGCAGCCGGCGTGATATCCTTCCAAGACATACCCCCAAAGAGTCGAGGCCGTCACCGGGGGGGCGGCGGAAAGAAATATATATTAAAAATATAATTACTTACAGCAGAGTGAAATCACTCAAACCAAAGCAAACGCCCAGCTATAAACCTATATACAGAGCCATGTCAAAGCTCTATACTACGATAAGACCAATGGAAACGCCTAACGGGAGGAACCTAATAGCCCTGCGCATGCACCGCAAAATCAGCCCGCGTACGGCGGAGCATGATGTCAGCCATGGCCCGAGTCAGCGCCACCCGGACAAGCGCTGACGCCAATATGACGTCCAGGTCCGCGCCGACCATGGGGCCCGCTGGCCCTCCAGGTCCAGCCGGTCCTCCCGGAGCCGGCAACACTCCTTGAAGAAGGCGGAGGTCAGGGGCCCCATGGCACCAAACTCCTCCAGGACAAAGGGCACCACACGATGCATGGTGCCCGACGTCGCCGTAGGCCAGGAGCTTGGCCCGCTCCGCCCGGTCCGCCGTGTAACCTGCCGTGAGGGAGGCCCCAGCCACGTGGCTAAGAGCCAAGGGCCGCGCCACCGAAACGTCAATAAGCAGATGCCGGCCACCCCCCTCAAAGTCCAGCACCACGATGTCAGGCCGGTGGTTGGGGGAATAGAAGGCAGCGCCATCCGCATCCTCGGACCGGATGTTCGCGTGGGGGAAAACCGACCGAATCATGGCGAGCACCACCGTCAGGAGGACAGTGTGCAAATACAAATACCAATTCTGATTCTGTTGGCCCCCCATGCAGGCAAGGTAGTGAGTCCCCGTGGGATCCAGCGGCTGCCCACAGCCATGTCAAATCTCAGGTCAGGCATATATATGCCATAGTGTAATTCCCTGTCGGGTGCCCATCCTTGATAAGTTTATCCTTTGATATAATAAAGGTCCAAACAGTTTCCTGTTGCACAGACATCTTATCCCCGTCATCACCAACGGGGCCATCACCAGCATCGTCAATGTCGTCTCCCATAGCTGCTAAAGACGTTCTGTCGAATTGCTAGCACCAACAATGCCGGGGTATACAGGCCTGTGTACAATTGGTTAGTTAGTTAGTTAGTTGAATCCCACGCCGCACATATGGGCAGCAGAGTCTATAGTGGCCGAGGGCCGGTATATAGTATTATATCGGATGCTACTATACTAGGGTACACTAGGTACAGCCTGTATTGCCCTCGTCTCTGTGTTTTCCGGCCAGCTTGGCAGCATTCCGAGCATTACCACGTCGCCCGGTAACCTTGCAATCGTACGCATAGATACTAGAAGTAAGCAAATTAATATTAATTAATTAATTAATTAATTAATTAAACTCGTGCTCCCGTAATGGGGAGTCACGGAGCACCGAAGTGCTTTTAATCACTGTGTGTGCACAACAGGAGAAAGGGCAGAGACCCCCATAATCTCCTTCATGCAAAGGCCACAGCTGCAATCGGACCCGCTAAACGGTCCGGCAATCTGTGGGTGCAATAAGACCCATGTGAGCATGGCATAACAACACTAGGAACTCGGCTTTGAGAATGGGTGAGAAAAGGTGAGAAAAAGGGTGAGATGGGTGAGAAAAAGGGTGAGAAATGGGTGAGAATGGGTGAGAAAAGTGAGAAAATAGGGTGAGAAATGGGTGAGAATGGGTGAGAAAAGGGCAATCTCACCCGGGTGAGATTGCCCCAAAAAGGTGAAAAAAGGGGAAAAACGTGAGAAAAATCTCAAAAAACAGGACGTGAGATAAGTGAGAAAAACGGGAGGTGTGAAACGTGAGAAAAGTGAGAAAATCAGGACGTGAGAAAAGTGAGAAAAGTGAGAAAAACAGGACGTGAGAAAAGTGAGAAAACACAGCGCTGAAAAACACACCCATAATGCAATATGCTGGCAGCAGACACATGCATGCAGTGCCAGTAACAACCGCTGTTCAAAACAGCACGAACAATAATGATTTTTTCATTAAATGTTTGAATAATTTTAATGTTTACAGCTGCAAGAACCCGTTGATTCAACTATTCAACACTGTTATGGCGTTATGTACATCTTCGGCATTCAAATATGCCTGTTCAACACAGTCTGTTATGGCGTTATGACATCTTCGGCATTCAATGCCTGTTCAACACAGTCTGTTATGGCGTTATGACATCTTCCGCATTCAATGCCTATCATCAAATACTATATGGTAGCTAGCTAACAAAGCGGGCCGGTCTACAGGGCGTCACATGCTGACTTGAAAGTGGAACCGCTTGCATTTTACTCTCGTGGTCCCTGCAAGAAATAAACAAACCGACACAATATACGCAAGAGGAAAAGAAATCAGATCCTTGACATAGATGTAAGCGTTCTACAAGGAAGAGCTCACCAGCACCTAACGGTCCATGCAGCAAATGTGTAGAACCCAACACTCACTCTTATGGCAAAGCAGCCCCATGTGGCAAGGCAGCACCATACACATGAATCACACCATGCGCCAGATGTCACACGAGCAAGGCACAACGTTGTCGTCGGATCAGAAAGCAACAAACGTGAAAACGCTAGCGGCCCAAATCTGAGATTCCGCGGAACACAGAAAATAAGAAAGCTCAGAAGCTACCAGCAAGGGATCGAACATATGACCTTTGGCATGATTTCGCGGCTGTGTGAGTCTCCTGATCCGAAGGCATCTCACTTAATTAACGTTTCGAAACAGCCAAACTGCGGAAAATCCCTTACCGGAGAGAGTTGCCAATATCAAGGAGACAACCAGCGCAGGCCAGAAATCGGGAGAATCCGGACCATGGTAGCTCGAGCCTGCCGTTATCTTGTCCGCGTTTTCGAGTCGTGCAGGATTATGAATATGAATGGAGATGGAAATGTGTAGCCTTGTGCATTGAAATTGCGGCTGGCTGACGTGAAGAGCGACTACATGACCTACACGGTGGGGCCGGAAACGGCTTGCTTGATTGTGTTTCATCGTGGGCAACGAGTCCAACAACTACTTTCTCTGGGCGGCAAACTGCGGCAAATTGAACGCAAACCTCATCATGAAATCTTGACCGTCGAAATGTAACCATCCGACGACTTATGCAGTATGCCGCGTAATTTTCTGTTGCGGGAGAGCCGTTGGGCCGGTTCCCGACGCGGGCGACCAGTGGTTTGCGTTAAGTTAACTTAGCTGAAGTTCTCCAACAGAAGTGACCCAAGCCGCATGTCAGATGGCACTCATCGACGGCCTCAGTCTATTGACGCGTCGGCCCGATTTTGGCGGCACCCAATTTGACCCCAACGGCACCTACCGACAAAGGGCATAGGTACGTACGTTTCACGCGCACCACGACCTTCGAGCTCTGCTATGGCGGTGGTGCCGTGGGGCCCGCATCAGACTGCGGGCCCTTATCTGCTTTGGCGGTGCTGCCGTTGGGCCCGCATCAGAATTCAGGCCCTTTATGCAGGCGGGCCCTTAATGCATGTTACTTTTTTATTCTTCTGCATACAAATATGAAGCAATGAGGTCGTGTCCTCCGGATTTTTGCATTTGCACCGTGGGCAGTTCTTGGACGTTTGGAAACATGCATGATGGCATGTGGCTAATGCAATGACTGAATCAAGCTAGACCGTTTCAGTGGTTTTTCATTTGCGGGTATTTCCTCGTAAATGGTGGGAAAGCGATCGCAGCAATGGTTCTCACCACTAGACACTCCCGGCCAGTGAAGCTCGAAAAACACGCCCTGATCAAGCAAGCTGTTTCCGGCCCCACTGCCTATAGGTCATCTTACAGTCGCTCTTTGCGTAAGCCAGCCATAATTTCAATGAACAAGGCTGCACATTTGCATACTCTTTTCTTGGTTATTGGTGTGCCTTTGTTTGGATGCAGGGGGGATCGCTGTGCTGACACAACGCGTTCAACGTGCTGGGAATCAACAATCCTGACGTCCCAAGGTTTACTGGAGGGGCGGGGACCTGATGATCAACCACGAGATGTGGACGCCCCCTGCGGGCTAGAATAGCCCTAGCTTGTAATCATTGGCAGTCTCTGCCGCCATGGCAGCCATGCCTAGAATGTTTGCCTAGCTGAGCCATTATACCTAGTCACGTGCACCGCTAACACACGGTACACAACCAGCCATAGCCTTAGCTTAGTCCTTGTACAACCATGCTACGTCATGGCAATGCTCAGATCACTTGCCCATGCACCCGTTATGATATGCTCACATGGGTCTTATTGCACCCACAGATTGCCGGATCGTTTATCGGGTCCAATAGCAGCTGCGACATGCCTTTGGCATGAAGGAGAAAGGGGGTCTGTGCCCTTCCTGTTGTGCACACACAGGGATTAAAAGCACTTCGGTGCTCCGTGATCCAACGGGAGCACGAGTTCAATTAATCATGTAATTAATTAATTAGTGGTGCTGAGTTTATTTTCACATTAATGACTTAATGAAATAAAGCTCATGATTTTTTTCGTGTTACACTCTTGGTGAGAAATTTCTCACCACGTTGACTTGTGATTTTTCTCGTGTTAGTGATTTTTCTCGTGTTGGTGAGAAACTTCTCAATTTTCTCACTTTTTCTCACTTTTTCTCACTTTTTCTCACCTTTTTTCTCACTTTAGGGTTTTTTCTCACCCAAATCTCACCCAAACCCCCTTTTTCTCACCAAAATCTCACCCTGGTGAGATTTTGTTGCCTAGCGTTTGCGGAAAAAAATTGAGATTTTTCTCACTTTTCTCACCTTTTTTCTCAAAGGGGTGAGAAAATTGAGGGTTTTTGAGAATTTTCTCAGAAATTGAGTTCCTAGTGAAGCTAGAGCGTGGGCTAGCGATCTGAGCAATGCTGGCTATGATAGCCAGGACGTAGCATGGCTGTACAAGGACTAAGCTAAGGCTATATGGCTGGTTAACCGTGTGTTAGCGGTGCACGTGACTAGTAGGTGTGTTGGCAAGTAAGCAAAAAGACGGAGCCGCAGCCTCCCAGCCCCCCCCAAACGCGAGAAATTGTCGAGATCGTACGCCTGTCATACGTGCCAAATACGCGTATTGTACGCGGTTGTACAGAACCACCGTACGAAAACCACAACATATTTTGTACGGAAAATCTAAGTATTACGCATAATACGCGTACGAATTGTATTGTACGCCGTACTATTTTTCACTGGTGGCAAGGTTGTGTCCTGCATCCCCAAATCGATCTGTTCATTATTGTCGTGGATCACGTCATGCATGCACCAGGCACGTGCGTGCTTTATGACTACTGCTCTTAAGGGGTTCGAGCCCGGCTTGGACATCCTTAGTTAGCGATCGCGAAAAAGGCGGCGGCGGCCCTGATTACCGCGCCAGCTGCCCGACCTGATTTATGCGGATGATACCACCCTCATCGAGCGCCCTGAGCACATTCAGACCTGGCTGGACTGTCTGGGCTTGGAGGCGCGTGCGCTGGGTTTGGAGATTAAAGTGTCAAAACCGAGGCGATGGTGATTGGGGCTACCAGTTGCCCGCCAAAACCGCGGCTGCTAGACGGGATGGAGGTCCCGTTCCGTCAACGCTTCAAACTGCTGGGTAGTATACTCCCCGACACTGCCGACGATGTGGACACCCGCATCGGCCTGGCCTGGGCCATGCCTCCGCTTGCTCATGTTCACCTACTGGCACTCCAAGGACCTCAGCTGGGCGAGGACCGCAAGCGAGTGCTCTACTAAGCTTCAAGGTCCTGGTCCTCACTGTGCTCACCTATGGCGCGCTGAGGCATGGACTGCTCACGGACAAGCTGGTCACCTGGTTGAACGGCACGGTCAGTTACAGGATGCCCCGACAGGTCCTGAAGGTAGGATTTCCACACATACAGTACACGTCATTAGATTGCTGAGCTTCGCTCATTTTATATATGACGCGTGGACGGGCTCAAAGGGGACCGACCTGCCGTAGGTAGCGTAAGACTAGCGCTTGTCACGAGGGTACTGCACCGGCCGGCCCTTTTTGTGCCTAGGCTGAGTGTGGTTCCGGAGTGCAGGCCTAGGTAGCTTCTAACGTACGTCACTAGACCTTGTTACCTGCGCCAGCCGCCAGGCGTGGCGCAACTGTGATTGGCAGTCAGTACACCTTGTACCTGCGCCAGCCGGCAGGCCTGCGTGGCGCAATGTGAATGATAGTCAGTACTTAGAGTGGTGTAGGGGACGTAGGGAGGCCTCTTTTCAGCTTCGCAACTTGATCCCAGCATTTGCTGGCAAGGTCGGCTGGCCGCTATGGCGGCTGCGCTGAATGTAAGACGATGCTATCGGCCTCTCCGGGCGTGGAGAGGCCTGGAATAAAATTCTTTATGTTCGCCACCCACCGTTACAGGCCACGGTAATGGTTGTTGGGTGGGGGGCTCTACGTTTTGAGTAAAATGGTGTGATTTCCGGCGCTGGGCCCACTGACGATTCCCCTCTACCCCTGGGTGCGGCAAGCGGCTTCCTGACACTGGGGAAGCTGCGATTTTAGTCGGACAACGTCAGGGAAGGAGCCATACAGGCCAGGGCCAGCGGCTACGGTGGAAAGAATCACAGGTGGAGGCGAATCTGCCTTAAACGTGGAGATGGCTAGCGCGGGGTGCCAGGGTAGCCCATAACTGCCAGGAGCCTGACAGCGGACCCGATCTTTCGGCCTGTGGCCAGACGGGAGTTTCGGGGAGGATGCGGGGCTGGAGCGAATCTTGGTGGGAGGAGCGCGCTCTTCATCATTGCCCAGTTTTTCAGCAAAGAATGTTCGCCTGGCGGGGCTGAAATTCTTGCTGTTTTATCGCCTTGTTTTTATCCTGTATGATGCATTATAGGAAAAGCGATAAAGAGTTCGGTTCAGCCAGGGGGGCATATCTATGCCATAAAAAATTTCCTACAACAACACAAGCCCTGGTCAGGGCCTTGGCTAAGCAGTTTCCAAGCCAAGGCCTTGGTAGGGTAGAGGGCCTATCGCCACAAAGGTTTCAATGCCGGGAAATCCCAGCCTCGGGGGTGGGGCTGGTGATGGGTCCTGGGCTTGTGAGAGACGGTCCGGGGGCGTAAGGCCTAATGAGCAGCCGCTGGAAACCGCCCCCCTAACGGGGGGAACGACATGGGTGCCGCCCTGCGTCCGCCGGGAAACCGTAGCGGCCACACGGGGGCGGCAGTACAGCCGTGGCAGCGTGCAGGGGGGGGCCATGGGCGGAAAGAAAATCGGCACCAAGGTTGGCGACAGCCTTGGTGGCCAAGAAGGAGGTGTGGGGGCAACACCTTGTGTTCGAGTATGCTGGGCCCCCAGCATGGTGCTACAATAACCAACTTGATAATGATGTGCACTGAGTTTGAAGGTGTGGTATAGGCTGTCCGTATAAAGCCTAGCACACAAAAATGTAAAATAAATGTTTCTCTTGGTGGGAAGGAACTCCAATGGACCAAAAACAAGAAATGTATTTGCTGAGCTTCGCTCATTTTATATATGACGCGTGGACGGGCTCAAAGGGGACCGACCTGCCGTAGGTAGCGTAAGACTAGCGCTTGTCACGAGGGTACTGCACCGGCCGGCCCTTTTTGTGCCTAGGCTGAGTGTGGTTCCGGAGTGCAGGCCTAGGTAGCTTCTAACGTACGTCACTAGACCTTGTTACCTGCGCCAGCCGCCAGGCGTGGCGCAACTGTGATTGGCAGTCAGTACACCTTGTACCTGCGCCAGCCGGCAGGCCTGCGTGGCGCAATGTGAATGATAGTCAGTACTTAGAGTGGTGTAGGGGACGTAGGGAGGCCTCTTTTCAGCTCCCACCCACCCACCCACGCTGCTAAGAGGGGCAACACCTTGTGTTCGAGTATGCTGGGCCCCCAGCATGGTGCTACAATAACCAACTTGATAATGATGTGCACTGAGTTTGAAGGTGTGGTATAGGCTGTCCGTATAAAGCCTAGCACACAAAAATGTAAAATAAATGTTTCTCTTGGTGGGAAGGAACTCCAATGGACCAAAAACAAGAAATGTATGCATACAGTACACGTCATTAGAGTCTTTGTATAAGGCCCGGCCGTATGCCTCGCAGTACGGATGACAATTACTGTAGGCAGCGTAGGATAGCATTTGCAGGACATCTTGATCGCACCAGTCTGGTACAGTATAGACACGGACCTCGGTCTGGCCGGCCCCTAGCGGCTTGGCCAGCCGGGGCGGCATATCCTGACCTGGCCTGGCCCCAAGGACATACCCAGACGGGTCATGGTATAGTACTGCATCCATCATGAGCTATATACAGTAAATCAGTTGCTGGCCAACCTAGTGGCCCCAGCCCAGTTTGAGCACCGCATTTCCTCCCTCTCTCCAGTGCTTGAACTGCCATGCTGAACAAGAAGAGGTGGCATGCAGACTATTGTCCAGGCCCACACGCCAGGCCCTGTGGGCAAGCCCCCCCCCCCCCAAGGAGGAAGGGGCGCTTTGCTGAGTAGAGTAGCTAGCTAGGATTTTATATATTATAATTAATTAATTAATTAATTAGACTCGTGCTCCCGTTGGGGAGTCACAGAGCATTGACCCCGATGGATGGATGGATGGATGGGTGCAAACAGTCCTACCGGTCTAATCTATCTACAACAGCTATCTACAACATCTATCTACAAATTCTATAGATTAGTTCAGCATTAGCTTAGTTCGGTTTCGCGGCTTCGCTCACCCCCATCCAGAAGTCAAGCAACTTATTAGGGAATACGCGCTACATGATCTCCCTGGGTATCACTATCGCTTCGTCTTTCTAAGACGCACATGCTGATATAATTTTCCGAATCTATTACGCAATATATGACGAGCAAACGCCCCTTGACGCAACGCAGTTTAGCGGATGCGCTCGGCCATGAAAATACGTCTGCAGCGCAGGCTGCAGCTTCGCCCTCAGGTCCGGCAGGCAGCGGTGATACTAGTCGCGCACTGGTGCTCGCCCCGAACCCTCCCGGGCTTAATGCCTCGCCATCGGCATCGCCTGACCCTAAACGCAGCCGCCCAGCCGACAAAACAGGAGGGGTTTCACGCCCCACAGAAGTTACCGCGCTTTCGCGGCCCCAACCTTTCAAGGTTGACGATCACGACTGGACCAACATGTCCCCGGCAACTGCCCTGCATTGCCTCTTCTACGGGGACTACGCATCGCTGTACGACCTGTGCCTCCATCTCCACGACATCAATCGCCTCATCACCCCGGAAGGGAAATGGTTTAACCCCGACGCCCTGCTCGGCCGGTGCGCCCGCCCCCAACTTCAGCACACCATTCTCAACTCCCTTCTCCTGCGCTCTGACGGCGAGATCTGGGCTCCATCCATCTCCGCACCCACCCTCCCTTCCATCCTTACGGAAGCCTTTCAGAAGCACGTGACCCCCCTTGCTGCCGACGTAGCAGCAATCGGCGGCACGTTGGCTACTGAACTTCCTTACATTTCCACCACCGCCGCCTCCACCTCCACTGCCATTTCCGCCTCCACTGCCGACATCAAAGCCCAGCTCCTCGACCTCGACCACTGAACGCATTCAAGCCACCGCCACCGCCCTTGAGTGCTTGCATGACACCGCCGGCCTCACCGCCCAGGCGGTGAAGGACATCGCCGCCCAGCCGGCACCTGCTGGCCCGGCCGGCGATGCTCCCTCCACCTGGGCGGACTTGCTTAAGCACCACGCCACCTCCACCACCTCCACGGCATCACAGCACAACTCAAGCAACAAGCCCTCGACCTTCGCGAGGAAGCCGACATCGCCAGGCGCAGCCACAATGTCATCGTCAAGCACTTCGACCAGCCGGCAGGTGAGACCTCCACGAGCCTTCTTGAGGCATTTAAGCGCGACATTTTTGCCCCCATGCTACTCACTGGTGAGCTGGACATGTCGGCTGTCCGCCTCCCCCGCGCGCGGGGGAAGGCTGGCCCGGCACCCGTGCTCCTCACCTTTAAGTACATGGCGGACAAGCTGGCGTTCCTTAAATGCCGCAAGAAGCTCTCGGAGACTCGCTTCACGCTGGACGACGACTTGACCCTGGCCCAGCAACAGCGGCGACGCGAGCTATGGCCGACCTACCTTCAGCTCCGGCAGAGCGCAAGGGGGAAGCCGGTATACTGGAGGGGGGTGGTCATCCACGTTGACCACAAGCCCTGGCAGGCCCCTCCTGCCACCTCAGACTAGGGAATATATACCAGTAGTGTAGCTTAGTCAGGCTTAGCCTAGCATGTGGCCCAGTGACGCGCATGTGCGCCCATAATGGCCCCCCATGGATGATGCCTTCAGAATTTAGCCACGCCATGCCTATAATGGGACCCCCATGGATGTTGCATTAAGAATTTAGCCATGCTAATAATGCCATGCAGAGAGATGCTCTCTGTAGAGAAGCCATGCCCTAGCTCTTGTACAGCCATGATGATCTTCCCCCACATGACATGCTCCCCCTTAGCTGGGCATAGCGTGATAGATCATGAGGGTGCAGGTGCCCTGGTGCACCTAGAGCAAGGGTAGCTTACATTCCCACCCTTGCAGGAAGTAGCCCAGAATGTATTATAGGCCATATTGCCTTCTCAGGGATATGTGCTACATATTCTCCCAACAGAGTTATGTTACAATTCAATTCAATTCAATTCAATTCAATGATCTCCCTGCACGGAGCCATGTCATAATTTAATTTTGTCTGATGCAAAGGCTATGGCACATTCTGACCAGAGAACGACTACAAAGCACATTAACCACAGACATTCTGTTGTTTGAGGGGTTGACGCTGTATGAGGGGTCGACCGCTTCGGTGCGCACTCAACACGGCTTTACCCCGCAATGTCCACTGCAGACCGGCGTCTAGCAGGGTTGCGTCCTGTCGCCGTCCTTGTTTATTATTGTAGTGGATTATGTTATGTGCCAGGGTTACGTGCCCGCTTTGCTAGCATTGCAGGCCGTGCCCCTGGCCTAGTGATCACGAACGAGCTTGGGGAAGGGGGGCCGCTTTAACACGTATGGCTATTTAAAATAGCGCCTTAATGATTGAGAATGAATGCGAAAGACCTTTGACTTCCTATGCGTCACAGCGCACGATGGTGGCTTAAGAATACTTGTCACACAATACGAATAAGCTCAAACCCGGAAAACCGGTTTCGTATATTACAATGTCACCACACAGATTAAAACACTCAATGCGGGAAGACTTACACCCAGTAGGCGAGGGATTCACACTCGAGCCCACAGGAGATTTACACTCCAGGATTAAGCGATGGTAAATAATCTGTAGAGCAACGTGGTAAATTACGATACAAGGTCCGGATCGCTGGCATAGCTCGTGCCTTCCTATTTTGTCCCTTCGTCCCCGTTGGTGGCTGCGCCTGGCGCTGCCAACCAGGCATGACGTGAGGTCCGCGGGGACGGGCTTCTCGAACCGTCTAGAACACATTAAAGACCAGTACGGCTAGAGGCCTCTCCTGAAAATATCCAAATGTCCGTAGGTACCATCATAACGCATGTGCAGTGCCACTTGGCTGTCCGTAACTCCCGTTCAGGCGCTAGGTCTGCCTACGGCGCAAAGGCCAAGTTCGTCAGCAAAACTTCTACACTTACTTCCACACGGATTGCCTCGGCTGCCAACTATACTATGGCCTCGGCACTGGCGCCGGATTACGGTCGGCGCCGATCGACCGGGACGGATAATTTATATACCACAAATGGCATGTTGCATCCGTGCAACACACCTCCCCCCCCAACAAAAGAGGCGGCTACTCCTGTAGCCGGGACTTATAAATGACTGTATACATGGTCACTGTTCCCTTCCAGGGCACGCATCGATCGTGCCAATTGTCACCGTCCGTTGGCGATGGTTTACGGCGCCGGGCGGTAAGGGCTCGGGCGGTGACCCCCACGAGCGGAGCCCCCACGGCCATGCCCGCGCAGAGGTGCGGCCGGGCGTTGACGCCGGTGGACACGCTCAGCCGGCGCGGCCTCAGCCGGCTCGGGAAGAGGCAGGCCATTGGCCTGGACTAGGGCGGGCTGGAAGGTGAGTTGCCGCTCGCCGGCGCGTGCATCATGGCGTTTGGCCAGGTTGACATCCCGCAGCGCCTCCAGTGGGAAAACGCTCAAGAAGGCGGCGAGGAACTTGTGTCGGGTGAGGGACACCGAACCTCCTGTCCAAACGATACCGCACCGAATAACTCGCCCATGGACCCCTGGGGCGGGGCGGCCTGCATCAAGGCTGCCAATGCACATGCAAGGAGCATTACGCAAAAGGTAGGAGAAGGGCCGGAATTATGCCAACCCTGCCCGGGCTTTATACTCCTGTAGCAAGCGTGCACAGCCCGTGAGTCCAGCCTCAGCTACCCATGAGTGCTCTAGCTCTGTTTGGGAGAACTTCCACTTAAGGAGGTACTCGCGGCGGCGGCCTCGATTGCGGTGGGCTACAATGTCCTCGACCTCATCCTCGGGTTCGCCCGTCTCGGGGTTGAACTCCAAGGGGGCGGGTGCCATGACACGACCTGGGAAGGTGCTCTTGCGGTAAAGCTTCAGCTGGTCAACGTGGAAAACATTGGACTTCAGCTGCCACGAGTCCGGGATGGCGACAGACACCATCACCTCATTGAACACCTTCTCCACCAGATACGGTCCAAGGAATAAGGGGCGGAGCTTGACCTTCAGGCTGTCCTCGAACTTGTGCGAGAAGCGGCCTTGGTGGGGGCCCTCAATTAAAACCAAGTCACCTGCTTCGATTGCAGGGGTGCGCCTGTCCAGGGTACTTTGGACTCGCGCCATGTACTTGGCACGCGCCTGACGTAGGCCACTTATGGCGCTGGAATGAGCTTGCACCATCCGTTGTACCAGCTCCCGCGCCCCTGCGACTGTGGAGCGTAGCTCCGTTGTCGTGGTGATGGCTGGGGCGGTCAAGAGATCGGTGGGGGTAAGGGGATGCCTGCCTGTATCAAGAAAGAACGGGGTATACCCGTGGGCAGAATGGGGGGCATTATTGAGTGAAAACTCAATGAATCCCAGCACTTCGTCCCAATTCCTCCCGTCTCGATCCAGGTAGTGCCGCAGTGCCTCTTCCACCACCCGATTCACTCTCTCCACCATGTGAGAAGAGCTACTGTGATAGGCCGTACCCATAGACAACTTAGTCCCGACGACCTGAAAAAATGAGGTCCAAAATTTCGACGTGAACAGCTTGTCCTTGTCGGTGATAAATTGTCGGGGCATGCCATGGAGCCGGAACACATTGTTTAGGAACAAGTGGGCACACTCTTCCGCCGTCAGGGTGGCCTTGCAGGGGATTAAATGGCATCTCCGCGTGAGCCGGTCCACCACTACCAGGATCTGAGCATTGCCCGCCTTGGTCTCTGGCAAGGGCCCAATGAAATCCATCATCACCGAGTCCCAAGGGAACATGGGGTCTGGAATTTCCTTTGGAACGCCCTGTTTGCCCGTATTCCGTGGCTTCATGTGCTGGCAGCTGTCACAGGTACTGACATACTCCCGCACATCCCGAGCCATCTTAGGCCAATAGTAGGACCTCCGGGCCCTCGCTAACAGCCTGTCCTGGCCTTGGTGTCCCCCCAAGACGGAGTCATGTAACTCAAATAATACCTCAGCGCGGCATATTTGGGGGACATACAAGCGCCATGAGTCTTGACGGGCCGCCTGGCCACTGACATTCACGTAAAGGAACCCGTTTTGAAACTTGGCTGGGTAGCCGTCCATGCTCTGAGGGCGGGCAGCTATGGCTTCATTTGCCTTACCCTCAGTGACCGTGAAGCGCGAGATGAGGCGCTCTAGGTCCGAGCTGATGACGACCGTTGTTGCAGTATTTGCCAACGTGAATGCCTCTCCAACGGGCTGCATTGGAGGGTAGACTCCTGTCGCCGGCACCATATGGCTGTACGGGGCCGAAGTCCTTCCCCCCCTGCGGCTGCGCACGTGCCCTCACGTGCAGGGGTGCTGCCGGCGAGGCGCACGGAATGGTCAACAGTGTCAACCTCCGCGGTTGTGGCGCCACAGAAGAGGAAGGGGCTCATCGGGTCGCTCAAGCGGTCGCCAAAGGGGGCGACGGGACCATGGGAGGGGATCAACGTCGTGGCCAAAACGTCAAGATCCTCATAAAACCAATAGTCGGGGCGACGCGACAGGGCGTCAGGGACCGTGTTGTCAAGGCCCTTGACATATTCGATCTTGAACGGACCGAACTGTGCCAAATATTCAAGCCAACGGGCTTGGCGTGGCGTAAGCGTGGGCTGCGTCAACAAGTGCGTGAGGGGCCGATGGTCGGTCTGGATGATCAAGCGGTACGGGTCCGCAGGGTCGGGTTCGGCCATGGCCACGTTGAACTGAGCACCCAGAAGATGGTGCCGCCAAGTATGGCAACAGTACACCACGGCCAACAACTCTTGCTGATGGACCGGGTAATTTCTTTCGGCCGGGATCATCGTCCGGGAGATATACTCGACCGGTTGGAGACCGAGACCATGGTCTTGGAGCAGCACACCGCCAATAGCAACCTTGCTAGAATCGCTATTGACCACGAATGGCTTGGTGGGATCCGGAAGGATGAGGACAGGCGCAGTGGCGAGCCTGGCCTTCAGCAGGTCAAAGGCCTGTTGACACAGGCCTGACCATTCCCACGGTACGTCCTTCTTGAGGAGGTGAGTAAGCGGGGCCGCAATGGTCGCGAAACGCGGGATGAAGCGGCGATAATACGATACCAAGCCCAAGAAGCTGCGCAAGGCGCGAACATTCGCGGGAACAGGCCACTGTTGGACGGCGGCGACCTTATCGGGGTCCGTGGACACGCCCTTGTCCGAGAGAATGTGGCCTAGAAAGGGGACGCTGCGGCCTGATTCTACCTTGCTGCGGCGGGCGGACAGTTTATTATCCGCCATGATCTGCAGAACCGCGGCAACATCCTCCAAGTGCTCCTCGAACGTGCGAGAGAAAATGAGGATGTCATCCAAGTAGATGGCCACGCAGGTGCGTTTGTACGGCTGCGTCCCCGGGTCCCACGGGATAGTCGGGTCGCGCAGGTCTGCCGAGACCTGGGGCAGCCGACTAGTGCCCATCACCGACCTAAAGAGGTGGTTCATGAGCATCTGAAAAGAGGCAGGGCTGTTACACAAGCCCATGGCCGCCACGCGGAATTGGTAATGGCCAAAAGGCGTGGCAAAGGCTGTTTTATGGCAATCTTCGGGGGCGATCCGAAGTTGCCAAAAACCGTCTGCACAATCGAGCACCGTAAAGTACTTTGCGCCCTCCACCTTATTAAATATATCATCGATGCGGGGGAGGGGATACTTGGACTTCACGGTGATCGCATTGAGTTTGCGATAATCCGTAACCAGACGCCACTTCCCATTGGGTTTGGGCACCAGCAACACGCCCGCGCTGTAAGGGCTATTGCTGGGCTCGATCAAGCCGGCCTCCAACAAGCCGACCAAGATCTTCTTGAGCTCTGCCAACTCCACGGGCCCATGCGAAAAATGGGTGAGGTGGTAGGTGGGTGCCCCTCCTGCAAATGAATGCGGTGGAGCACCGGTCTGGCCGGGGGAAACGTAGGTGTTTTCTCCTCAAACACGGCTGAATACTGATCGAGCACTGCGTTGAGTCGTTTCACCTCGTCTTCCGACAAGTCCATGCCAAGCGAGTTTAACGAAACTCCAGCCTGTGCATGCTGGGCGCTGGGCCCGCGCGTGGGCAAGGGCGTCCAGACGAATGGAGTAAACGGGAGGAGGCTGTCGGGCTCTCATCATCCGCTTGAACTCCCTTTTGGACATGAGAATGTCCGCAAGGCGACGACGGTCACTCTTGAGGGCAGGCGTGTCATCGGTGATGGTCATGCCGTTGGCCGCATACTGCCGCTCAGGTAACCAGAATGACCCATCTGGGAAGTGGGTAACCATGGTACCAAAAGAGACGGTCACCTTGGATGTGCAGCCAGTCAATCCCTAGGATGATATCAGCCGCTTGTAAGGGAATGACCGTGGCGCGAATGGGCACGCTGGTGCCTTGTACGATAGGGGCCAAGTCCACATAGCCCGGGGATGGCTGAGTGTAGCCATCCGAGTATCGCACGCGCCGAGCAATGGTATGGGGAGTCGGGGTTACTCCCAGGCGCTGCACTATGGCCTCACTGATGAAGGTGGTAGCCGCACCACTGTCAATGAGGACCTTGATGCCCTCCAAACAACGCCCAGAGCCCTGGGGGTCTGGTAGGCTTCCAGTGAAGAGGAGTAGTTGCCGCGGGCCTTCGCTAGGCTCCGCTTGCCATTCCTGGGTCTCTGTCACCACATTACATGGTAACAAAACTTGGGCGACTTGTGCATGGCCGGGTAAGGTGTCGCCCGGAGTGCCCTCCCGGCCTCTCAGTCCAACGCCTCTCCTGCAGGCCCCTCGTCCACCGGTGTGCCTCGCAGGTGGCCGGATGCGGCCGCGGAAGAGCCATCATCAGGCTCGGCCGCGTCTGCGGCATCCAGTTGGTTGAGGGCATGCCCAGCTTGCTGGTAGGAGCTTGGGGGCGCCTTGGGTTGTTGGTACAGCCGGGGCTGTTGGCGCGCTTGTTGCAAGCGTCGGGCACGCTCACCCGCACTGGGAGCTGTGCGCATATTTCGCGCCGGTGGTGGCCTCGAGGCCATTTGCGGGGAGGCCGCTTGGAAATTGTTGCGTTGCACAGGCGGGGCCTGGTCCAGCGGAGGGAGATCAGGGCACTCACGTTTGATGTGCCCCACGCGGTTGCAGTGGTAGCACTGAATCCGGGAAGTGTCCAAGGCATTAATGTCCAGGACCTCGCACTGTAGCTCATCCACCCACACGGGGGCGAATCCCAGCTCATTGAGTTCCAGTGCATTCACGCGGGGTTTTGGGGTCCGCTGCACCAAGGGAGCTATCTCCGCTAGGTAGGTCTTGATGTCCTGCAGGTTCCATTGAGCCCAGGAGAGGTGGGCGAATTTCCGCTTCACCTCATCCCGGAATTCGGGTTGCAAGCCCTCATAGAACCTTGCCAAGGCTTCTGGGCCCATCAGGTCATCAACCCGCCCAGCTAGAAGCTCGAACTTGGTCATATATTCCCGATAGCTCAGGTTCCCCTGCTTGAACGCCCCAAAAGCCTCCCGGTCCAGCTTGTCTTGGTCGGGTGGCAGGTACTTGGCCCGTGCTCGCCGAAATAATTCAGCCAAGCTGCTGGGGAAGCCATTGGCCAGGGCGCTTTCGCAATGGAGAGCTTGTCTCACATCGGGAGCCAGTGCCTCGCTGGACACCAGCTTGACCTTGATATCCTCGTCCAAGAGCTTGCGATTGTATGTCTCCCAGATGTCGATCTTCTGAGACACTGCAATCTCCCAAGCCTCAAACTCTTGGTACGAGCAGTCGGGTTTAAACTTGGGAATATCCGACAGCTTGGGCAACGGTGGTAGTCGCCCTGCATTGTGAGTATCATCGTCATGATGGCCCATGATACTCGCGGGTCTCCCGGGCCCGGCCACACCTTGCGAGGTGTGCCCACGCGGGTAACCTGCCGGGGGGCTGCACTCATCCTCACCCGGGTGCTCATACCCATGTGGGTAGTGGGCGCGGCTTGCATAATGATGGGCGGCGGTGGCCGCTGGGTGCTGCGCTCGTGGGTCACCCGGAGCCAGGCGGTCGTATGCTGAGTTGGGGAGGGGAATCGCCTCCCCTGCGACCCCGAAGGAAGACCGACCGGTCCGTGCGGTGCCCTGGCCCTGCCCAGCCATATTTGGCGAGGCATGGCCGAAGGGGCTAGCCCCAAGGGGTCCAGGCGCATGATAGGACGCCCGATTCGCAGCGCGGCGAGACCGCGATCGGCTATCATACAAGGGTGGCGCCGGGGCGCTGCTGGGCCAAGTGGCCAATGTAGGTTGCGGCAGCACCGTAGGCAGGGCCCCACTCCTACCGTAGTGCAGGGTAACATTATTCCCCTGCGCCCCCGCGCCGGCTCCTACACCAAGGGCCGGACCCGCCGACAATCCCGCGATGGATGTTCCACTTGGTGGTCCATTAAGGGGATTCACTACAGGGCTACCAGGTGGTGCACCGGCAGCCGCCGAGGAATTCCCTCCCAAACGTGGGGTTTGTGCTGGGGATGACCCCCTAGAGCCACGCTCACTACTCGGGCGTGAGTGATTTTGGGTAGCTCTCTCTGCCGCCTCGAGTGCTGCCACGAGGGAAGGGGCAGGAGAGAAGCGATGGGCCTCTCGTCGCCCTCGCTCAATACCGTCAGCCATCGCGTGGTGGCTGGTAAAGTGTGAACAATGTGCCTCTAGTCACCTTGGCGGGATGACAAATTAAGCACAAAAAACGTCAATTAAAGGACGTGAGATATTACTGCAGCTTGCCGGAGCTGACAGTATGTATCCCAGATATAGGGTGTGAGGCAATGGCCAAGACGCCAACTAATGCGTGAAATTGCAACCCACAAAGCGTTTCCGTTTAAAGCACGCAATATAAGGAGATTCGTTTCCGGACGAATCCCTTAGGTCAACCGGACAAGGCCAGGTTGGGGCATGCAAGAACCGCAATATGGGTAACGGGTATGGGCAGTTAGGATTGTGGGGATCCGACCCCCACAATGAATTACTGCAAGCGGAATTAGTAAGGGTTCCGGCCCTTATATAATTCCGTTGCTGATCCGGATCAGATTACAGAAAAACGGGACGGGATAGAGGCCACTAGGAAAGTTTCCTCCGAGTCCAGTTTAACACGTATGGCTATTTAAAATAGCGCCTTAATGATTGAGAATGAATGCGAAAGACCTTTGACTTCCTATGCGTCACAGCGCACGATGGTGGCTTAAGAATACTTGTCACACAATACGAATAAGCTCAAACCCGGAAAACCGGTTTCGTATATTACAATGTTACCACACAGATTAAAACACTCAATGCGGGAAGACTTACACCCAGTAGGCGAGGGATTCACACTCGAGCCCACAGGAGATTTACACTCCAGGATTAAGCGATGGTAAATAATCTGTAGAGCAACGTGGTAAATTACGATACAAGGTCCGGATTGCTGGCATAGCTCGTGCCTTCCTATTTTGTCCCTTCGTCCCCGTTGGTGGCTGCGCCTGGCGCTGCCAACCAGGCATGACGTGAGGTCCGCGGGGACGGGCTTCTCGAACCGTCTAGAACACATTAAAGACCAGTACGGCTAGAGGCATCTCCTGAAAATATCCAAATGTCCGTAGGTACCATCATAACGCATGTGCAGTGCCACTTGGCTGTCCCGTAACTCCCGTTCAGGCGCTAGGTCTGCCTACGGCGCAAAGGCCAAGTTCGTCAGCAAATTTTCTACACTTACTTCCACACGGATTGCCTCGGCTGCCAACTATACTCAGTATGGCCTCGGCACTGGCGCCGGATTACGGTCGGCGCCGATCGACCGGGACGGATAATTTATATTTACCACAAACGGCATGTTGCATCCGTGCAACAGCCGCTTACAAGCAGAATTTACTAGCTGACCTCATTTATGCCGACGACATCACGCTCATCGAGAAGCCAGCGTCTGCCCAACTTTGGCTAGACTGCCTGGCCCTCGAGGCTCGGGCGGTTGGTATAGAAATCAGCCCCAAAACGGAGGCCCTGGCTCTCGGCATGGCAGGGCCCCCGCCCACACTCCGCCTCTTAGACGACACCGAGGTCAACTACCCTATACTTCAGGCCGCTTCAAGCTGCTCGGCAGTTGGCTTCCCGACTGCGAGGACGACCTGACGCCACGGATCAGCATGGGCCCGTGGGCGCAACTCCATGACCACCGCCGCTGGTGGAGCAACCCCGCCCTACCCCGGATCGTCAAGCGTAACCTCTTCAAGGTCGTCATTCTGACGATCCTGACCTACGGTGCCGAGACCTGGACACTGACGCAGGAGCTGGAGCAACGACTCGACGGCAACGTCACCAAGATGCTGCGCAAGGCCCTTTGGCTTGCACATTAGTAATGAGGATTTTACGCTGATTAGCCCTATGTTTCCCACATTCTTAGGCACAGGCGCCTGGGCCTAGCCGGGCACCTGGCCCGTACAGATCAGGAAGACACATCAGATAGACATCGGATAGACCAAGCCGGCCCAGCCTGGGCGTTATGTCCTCACCTGGCGTGCCTGGCCAGGCCGCGCGCGGCAGGGCCGCCACCCATGGACTTTGCGAGATAGACTCGGCGCATGGACATGTGCTACCCTAGACGTGACGGGCTCACACCCGGGCAGCCTCCTGGTTTGTTTGCAATATGGAGGCAGATGGTACGCAAGGATAGATGGCAAGTAGTGATGAAGGCGACGGTGGGGGCTCCGCGTGTGACCACGTATGGCATTCATAGCGATTTGGGCCGTGGTGCCCACAAGCCTCGGACCTAGATAGGCTTACATCATCCATTCCATCCCATGTTCCCCTCCCACTGAGGACTTATGCTCACGTGACGCAGTCATGTGTCTATTAATTTATTGATTACTTGATGCTGTTGTTACAAAATTCAATAAATGTATCATAAATCTGTGACATGAAACAGTGCATGTCACAACATCTACTGACAGAGATGCAGACATGATGGGCGAAAAGTTACAGGATGTGTACTCGGCTGTACACCAACAGCCATCCATTCCTACCTTATCAATGAGACTACCAGCGCCTGGGCCAGAAATCTTCCTGGCCCGCCTGATTCTTCCTAGCTAATTAAGGACGCAACGTTGCATAAACAAAGCAACAAGTTCGTAATGCCTTAGACGCTGCTGAAGCGCAGCAAAAAATACATCCCCACATACTGGGATCCCTTGGCCATGAATGTGCCAAGTGTGCCCACCAACTGGCACACTATTCGTGTGCACGCGATGGAAGCACCGTCCTTTGGCCTGGAACTCCAGAGTCAAAGGTTGAAAAATAGAAGGGCCAGGCGTACCCCCACAACGCGAAGCACGAGCCACGAGCCATGAGCTTTGTGGCACGAGACATCCTAAATGCCATGGGATGTACCAACCTCCCACTCCCGCCGCGTCCACAATACCTGGCGAGGACCAACGAACGGTATGGTGCCTGCGGGTGGGTTGGGAACATGCGAGGCTTTTCTCGGCCAAGAGAGGACGCAAGGCCAAGCCCCTCCGGTTGGCAGGTGGCGAACAGGCCCCTACCTTTGTGGCAGCTTGCCGACCATCTCCGCCACTTGGCAGGGTGCACCCCCCCCCCCCCCCCCCCAAGCTTGGCATGGTATCCGCACCAGAAAGTGGTATGCACCAGACAACCCCGCGCCGGCCATCAAGTGCCTGGCCATAAGGCAGGCATCCGGCACGCCACCCATGTCCCATCACAACCCCCTGGCCAGCCGCCCCGGCCAGCTGCTGCTGGCAGGTGCCACGGTAGGGCCTGAACATTAGCAAGTACAGTAGCCTGAGCATTACACGGGCGAACGGATCTCCTGTAAGGCAAGGCACGACGGTTGATAGCTTCCCCTCTCCCCTGCAAGCACGCGGGCCATGGTCACACGCCTCGCACGGCAACCACCAAGGCAAGCGCGCCCCCACCCTGACCGCTGGTCGCCGCAACATTACAGCGGGACATAGCGACGGCGACATGTGGCGCGATGGCACGGATCGACAAGCCGCCGCCAACAGATCAACAGGTGCTGAGGCCTTTGGGTTCTTACGCAGGAGAGGGGAACAGAGGCGTCTGCCCTGGGCCGTTAAGGTCATGGGATGGGGTCATGGCACTACTGCGTGCCAGAGGGTGCCCATCAGCCCCGCCCCTCCCCCTCCCCCTCCCCTCCCCCTCCCTCCCCTCCCCCTCCCCTCCCCTCCTCCCCCTCCCCTCCCCCTCCCCTCCCTCCCCTCCCCCTCCCCTCCCCCTCCCCTCCCCTCCCCCTCCCCTCCCCTCTCCCCTCCCCCTCCCATTCGCCCCCATTGTCGCAAGAGTCTGGTCGCCCTCACCCTCGCGAACGCCCAAGCAGCTCATGCAACTGGCATCCGCCACCTGGTTGGCCGCCCCCTGACCACGTGCTGTCTGCACACCAGCGCACGCACAAGCATTGGTTGCCAGACTTGGTGTATGTTGCGGCCTTGAGCGCACACGCACAATCACGGCTCGTCACCAGGCTGGAAACAGCCGCGCTTATCCAGAAGCAAGAGATGCTCTCGTTGCTAAAAACGGCTGCGCTTGCTGCTAATGGTAGCCGACCCATGGTCCGCAGCCCCCACGCCTTTTGTTTACCAGCGTAAACTAGACGTTGTCATCATCGGTGACTAGCCATCGTTAGCCGTCGTCATGGTCGCTGACCCGTGTTTGTTAGCCGATGCCGTGGTTGTTGACTAGCGGAACAGCTCGAGGAAGACAAACCCGTTCCACAGCGAGTGCAGCAGGATGGAGGACAGCAGGTTGCGCGACCGCACAAATATGACGCCCATGACGACTCCCAGAAAGGACAGGGGCAGCAGCCGCTGCATGGAGAAGTGGGCGAGCGCAAAGGCGAGCGAGGACAGGCCGATGGAGGCCCATAGGGGCAGGTACCGCGTGAGGGATGGCAGCAGGAAGCCACGGAAGATCACCTCCTCCCAGATGGGCGCGAAGACGGAGACCACGACGAGGTAGACCGCGTTGGCGACCGGGTCCATGGCTGCAGGGGATTGGTCCAGGGGCAAGCCCAGCGGCAGGGACCCTGAGTGGATGGGCACCAGGTCCTGATTGATCTGCGCGAGGGCGCGCGGGGGCAGGTGTGGAGGTAGCGGGGGCAGGTGTCAGCAGTGGCAAACAGACGAGGGGGCAAAGGGGGGGAGGGGGAGTGAGGGCGCATGATGTGTGTGTGGTGGTGGGGCAAGACGAGAGGGGTTGCGATGACAGGGGGCAAAGAGGACTTGGGCATGGACGGCGGCGGGTCAGCTGTGTGGGTCCAAAAGCGTTAAGAGAGAATTGCAATGGCTGGTCACTCTTGCCCGTGAGTGCACTGATTGCATGACATGGGGACATGAATCAGAACACCAACCTGGGAGAGCAGGTTGACAAGCAGGAGGGTATATAAATAGGGAAATTTTGCATAGCCACCCATTACAAACAAATAGGACAGCCCTCCCACCTGGGAGAGCAGGTTGAAAAGTGGGAGGAAACAGAAATAAGGGAAAACTTACATAGTAACCAATTATAAACGAATAGGACACCCACCTGGGAGAGCAGGTTGACGAGCGGGAAGAGCAGGCACCCAAAGAGGGCCTCGATGTACCAGTGGCCGCGCCACTTGATGGGGAACCAATCCCCGGGGGGGAAGGGCCGGAAGGGCGCGAGGCAGCGGTATAGGATGCCCAGCCCCACCACCATCTCGGCCACGTCGGTGACTAGGCTGTAGAGCGCCAGGCCGCGGAAGGAGAGCGTGGCGCGGTTGCAGCCAATCGCGTTGGCCATGCCTGGGATGAGGAAGGATCCGACCATCCAGAAGGCGGAGAACCAGAGGAACATCACCTGTGCGTGTGTGTGTGTGTGCGTGTGTGTGAGAGAGAGAGGGGTAGGGCAGATGGAGGTGTGAAGGGACAAGAAAGAAGCCGACCACCAAGAAGGAGTGAATCAAAGGAACGTCACCTGCAGGGGGGAGGGGGGGGGGCGGTTATTGGACTTGGAAGGGGAATCAACATCCTAGGGGTTGTCTCGCAAAGAGTTATTTGGTGGGGAGGGGCGGGGGGGGTTCTGTGTGTGACATGGCGAATGGACCGGGGCTGTAACTGGCTGTTTGCGACAATCCCGGAGCGAGCGTCCACTACCCCCCTCCCCCCCTGACCAGGGGTGGGGGGGGGGGGGATAAGAACCCGCCCCCCCCCCCCCCCTATTTCCCCTGCTAGTACTACAGAAGGGGGGCGGGGGTCTCAACCCGCCCCTACCCCTCAACCTGTACCAGGGGGTGGGGGGGTTCGGACCCTTGCCCCCTCCACCCCCTCCACCCCCCACCCCCCCAGTACACACTCGGTCCGGGATTGTCGCAAACAGCCAGGTAACAATCATTTACGATGCATTACAAGCGTCCGGGCACGATCTCAAAACTGTGCTCTTTCCGTAGCTACGGCGCGCAGCCCCTCCCCGTGACCACTTACCCCTGGAAAAAGACGCACACGCAGGCCATCGCAGACCGTACTGTAACAGATGCAGCGGCCGCGGCACAAACTACGACATGCCCAGGCCAGAGACCACCGCTACAGACAGAATCCACCATCCGCGTGCACTATAAAGCCTGCATGCCTCACGAGCTACTCTACGCTACTCTATGCGCTCACCTGCAGCACGGTATACCTGGGCCGCCCCCGCACAAATTCTCCACGAAAAGGAGGGGTGGCATCCAGCCAAGGGTCCGCGGTCACAAAAACCACCACCGCCGGACAAAAAAGGCCGGGCCCGCGGTCCAACCATGACGCGTGGACCGCAACCGGCACTCAACGCTGCTGGTACCACGGTAGCGTCCAGGACCATGGTACCCGCCGGCCGCCGCCGGCAAGCCCGAGAGCCGGTACCATGGTTACCCCCTCGGACTCCTATTTGCGGTAACTATCCCCACTACCCACTAAACTGAACATTCTACTACTATTCTTCTCTCTCCGTACTCCATTATTCTGCCACGTGGCAACAGCCCTCAAAACAAACCCACATGATGCACACACCTGACGCACACATGATGCACATGATGACGTGGCATGCGCATGATGGTTCAAGTGACTTCGCACGTGGCGGCCAGGAAAAGCCACGTGGCAGGCACAGGTACAGTACCTACAACATTATCCACGTGGCATACTTCTACTGGTCCATAGGCTACCACCGTCCTGAGCCAACCCGGCGTGACGTACAGCCCTAGTCTAACATATTACACGTGGCAGATTTCTACTGGCATGTAGTAAAAGACGGTTCTGATCACCCAGGGCCCACGAACCGCCACCGGCAAGTTTTTGACCCTCAAACCCCGCGGTTAACCATGGGCCCCGCGAAAATCCACCACCGTCAGCCCGTGGGACAACCCTCTCTGGTACCGCGGTTCCAGGAAATTTTGCCCGGGCATGCCACCCCTCCTCCACGAAACATGTGCACGAAACCGTTGGTCACTAGGATGCTCACGCACTGTGTCACGGTGTAGGCGGCCTTCCACCCTCACGAGCGCTACTGCATGCGCTCACCTGCAGCACGGTGTAGGCGGGCCACGGTACCGTCCACATAGTCTTCCCGCGCCGCAGGTCTAATAACCGATCCAGCCACCCACCAAACTGGTTGGGTGGCAGTTGGCAGCAAGGGAATGGTGAGGGGTATAGGGACCAAGCGTTGCCGCGATGTTGCCATGTTGTTGCCGCCATGATGCCGTGATGATGCCATGGCAGTGGTGGGCAATGACGGGGGCAGTGGCGATTGCGGCAACCATGGCAGCGGCAATGATGAGACGGTCGGGGCAGTAGTAGTGGTAATGATTGCGGCGCCCGTCATCACAGTGTTCATGGATGTGGCGGCGATCGTTATGATGATGGCCATGGTGGTAGGGACAGCAGAACACCGACACGCAACGCACACACAGGAAGGTAAGACACATTAGGTCGAAACCATGGCACTGAATAACACCATGGTAGAGAAGCGACGCACAGTTCATGTGGCAGGCTCAGATACGCGCGAAGATAGTGAGTGAAATGCGGCAGGGTTTGATGGGCAGAAGACCCATCCCCAGAGCAAGCGGCATAGAATGTCCCTCATTCAGAACAACGGCTGCTAAAAGAATACAGCAAGACAGGGCAGAACAACGGCTGCTAAAAGAATACAGCAAGACAGGGTATTCTTACAGGGTTTTCACACTAGAGTTTTTAGCTAATTGTTTGGACGCTCCGGCGAAATTCGGTGGACTTTCGGCCAAAAGTGGTACGCGCCGGAACAGGGCCGTGCACGCGCCGGGCTGCAAAAAAATGGCACGCTGTACGGGCTGCAAAAAAATGGCAAGCTTTTGCCAGCTGTTTCCGTGGGCTGGTCAGACATGTTCAGAATTGGGCATGCGAAGGGAATTTCGACCGTCCAGGTGGACGCATCCTATTGGGTCGGACAAGTATGAATTTGTGGCGCGGCGCCCCCCCGGCCACAATGGGAGTGGAATTCCAGTGGTATTGGGTGGAGGACCCCCAAAAGGGTCTTCCACCTGATTCGGCCCAATTCGCGGGTATTACGGTGGAACTGCGGAAATGACCCGTTTTTCTGTTCTGGACCCGAAAAACTTAGTGCGAAAACGAAACGTAGAATTTTTTCCGGCCAAAACGGAAATTCGACCGAGAAAAACCCTAGTGTGAAAACCCTGCTAGCTCGTGTGCTTCCACCTGACAAGTGCTGGGTGCATCCACAAACTGTCCATGTGCGCACGTGCAGCGCTGTCCTGATGATGCGGCGCCAAGGCCATGGTGGCATGCGACCTGAGTCACATAACAGATAGCAGCGCCACTCGGTAACTGCCACTCGTTGTGCGCGTGTGTATCCACAGCACCAACGCAAACGGCATGGTGCTGGTATAGCAACGCCAACATTCCTGTGCTGGCCAATGGCACCCACACGCTGCGCAGGGTGTACACGGGGAGCTGGCCGCGCCCACCCTGCTGGGCTTGAGAGAAAGAGGAGAGCAACAAAAGCTATTTCCCAAAATCGACACATGATATCATACAGGTGCACATATTCGTACAATCATGTCCATATGACCACCCTATAGTCTTGGAGGGCTCAGCTTGCGTGAGGAACGCCAGCACACACTCGCCACCGCATGGAATAGGTGCCCACGTGGACGCGTGAGGCGTGCGGTGTGTTTGCCTACGACCACACAAGAATGGAGGCATTTCTATCTACTGCCGCATGCGACCAAACCTGAGCAACCAGCAGGACCACCTGTCCCCGACATTAGCTCTACGACGCACCATGCCCATGCGGTTTCAAGAGGGGCGGAACCTTGACAATCGCAACAGGCACAGGGGAGATCAAAAAGTTGCGCCGACGCTATCACTACAACTCTAACCATGCAAACAAAACATGCCCTCAAATAAACGTATCTTTCTTGGAGGTTTGAACCAATGGCATGGCTAACGTAGAGACTGACATGACCTATTATTGATGGTTGCTCTACCGAAGGTGATTCCTCATGTTTAATGGAGGGTACTTACTTTTATTGAGGATGATTCCTCATACAAAAGGCGGAAGAGGAATCACTGTTGTGCTAACGACGGGACACTCCTGGCCGCTAGAAACAAACGCACTGACAACGCAAGCTTATTTTTGGCTAAGCCGTCCAGGTCTTGCTCTGAGCATTAGCAATCAATAATTATAATACATAAGGCTATGCATTTCCACCTCCGTCCATTTCCGTCATCCTGAACGACTCGACCAACACGATAAGATAGCGGCATGCTTCAGCTACCATGGTCCGGATTCTCCCCATTTCTGGCCTGCGCTGGTTGTCTAATTCAACCCCCCCCCCTTTCCCCCTGCCCGCCTCACGCTATCCACTGTCACGTGCGCCTCACGCTATCACCGTGGATCCCACCCACGCAACGAAGGGGCCGATAAGCAAGAGAGAAAAAATGAGTCATTTACACACGAAAACGCGAGCAATTCAGGTGACTAACCCCCTCGCCTTCTGGAGGACTTGAGGTCGCATCCCCTGCACCCGATGCCTCTCCAGGGCCCGCCTCCCCCTTGGCCTGCCCCGCGCCGCTCCCGTCCACTTCTTCCCCCGCCACTGACACATTGCCTGCGCAGACAGGGTCCCCTCTCTGCGAACCGTTGCCCTCCCCCGGCCCGTCCCCTCGTGTGGCGTCATCCATTCTAATGTCGCCCACGTTCGGGCCCAGCGGTGGGTGACACCAGAACGCAGGCGACCACCTCCAGATGCCCCCAAACTTCCACCTCCCGGTGTCAGCGCCCCTGCTTTTTCTCCATCTTCGGGCACCGAAAAATGGGAAGCCGACGCTGGCAACTGCCAGCGGCATTCGCAGCTCGGGCACCGGGCAATCGTCGGGATCTTCACGCAGGCGAGCGCCGAAATCTGGCGACGCGCGGACGCGGTGTAGCCCGCCACAAGCGAGATCACACGCTTTCCACGAGCGTGGTACGCATGGATTAGCATGCTTTGCTTGTCTACCGATAGCAAGTTCCACGATGCCACCATCTGCTCGTATGCTACGTGCTAAAACACGTGATATGTGGCGAGGACGTTCACAAGTCTCGTGCCGCGGACAAGCAGCAGTTGTAGGGAATGCAAAACAAGCGCGGCAGGCATAACTAGAGGATGCCAGCGCGTCTCCGGACATCATGAAAAGCAAACGCCGCGGAAAATCCCGCGCGCCCAGTTACCCCGGTATTGGGACCACCGCCATGACGCAGGCGTCTACTACCCCTAACCCACGCTCTCTCGCACAATAACCAACGCCGTAATATGTACCATCCGGTAAGCCACACCTAAAGTACCGAAGATCCAGTGAGTGACATGCTCTAACTCGGCGTTCTTGGCGAAATATTTGGAACCATGAATCTCTTCACCATCACGAAAACAGTTGAAACGAAAACAGTGCCCACGCATTTTTCTGAAAGCGACGAGCGTTATTAGTCGGCACTCGGCAGCTGTCCATGCTGTCATGCGCCAAACGGGGCCTCCAGATTTTCTGGTGTCAAAGTGTACAAGTTGTGTCCATTCAAAAGAGCTTTAATCTCGCACTCATCTTCAGAGTTTAGTATCAAGAAATTTTTTCGCCCTTTAGTTATACGGTAGATAAACTGTTGCAATAAGTTGCTGCGAGTTCTTAACCATGTGGATGCCCTTTTGATCTTTACTGTACGAAAGAAAGTGTACGGACGCCCGTGTATGGCATGGCATGAAGCACGACTGCCCGAAGCCCGTCCCCCGTCAAAATGCTTAATGCTAAATACATCATCAGGCATCAGGCTATATTTAATGAAGGCCATAGCCACTCCAAGGTGATCTTTTAGCATTGCCGGATGGGTCAGGTGGGGCGAAGGAAACCCTTGTGAAGTTTTTCTGCCATTTTTATGAAGAAAATTTCATGACAATAAAGATGGAGAAAAGCGCGCAATGTGATTGTCATATAGCGCGGAGGCAGGGACAAGAGAACGCTTAACGCAACGAATTGGCCGCGCTTGGAAAGCCTTTGCAGACAGCGACTAAGTGTCTTTCACACTTGAGCTAGTTTGAATTGCAGGTTTTGTGGCTAATTAGCAATGGAAAGGCCTCCTTCGAGCTCGAGGGCCGCCATGGGCGGCGGAATGGCTGTTCCTGGAGGTCTTGCTGGCAGCATTCAGGCACCGCCTAGACCGATGACGCCATCACGGGCTGCCGCCATGGGCATTGGGGGGGGTGCTCCGCCCGGCACCGCCTTCGGAGCTCCCCCTGGAACCGCTGCTGGTCGAGGGATGCGACCACCGAGCGCGAACCGGCGGCCGGGCACGGGGCTAAACAACCTTGAGGTGGCAGCCCGGCCCGTCACGCAGCAGGGCATGGCGGGCATCCGCTCCGGCCAGCAGGGCCCGGGGCGGCAAGTCCAAGACAAATCCTATTTCCTGAACGAGCTGCGCGCCAAGAAGCAGGACCTGACGTCGGAGCTGGAGCGCCTGGAGACGGAGCTGAACGACTACCAGAAGAACAGTGCCCAGTCGGCGCAGCTGGACCGCAAGAACGAGGCGCTGAGCAAGGAAGTCAAGACGCTGCGCGGCGAGCTGGCGGACCACAATATCGTGCTGGACAAGCTCGGTGTGGACGCGTCGCCCGACGACATCCTGGCCGACTTCAAGCGGCTCAAGGACGCCAACGACCGCGAGCGTAAAGTGATCGACTCCATCTTCACCGAGCGTGCGCAAAAGGAGGCGCAGACCAAGGAGGTGGAGCAGCAGACGGCGGCGCACCAGCGCGAGATGGAGTCGCGCCTGAACGACCTCGCCCCGGACAAGCGGCAGCAGTACCAGGAGCTGTCGGCAGAGAACAAGCGGTACGCCGCCGAGCTGGTGCGCCAGGAGGGCATCCTGAACGAGCTGACACGCGCGCTGAACAAGATGGAGGAGGACTTTGCGAGCAACCCGATCAAGCAGCGCGCGCTGGCGATCCACGAGCAGATCAAGGCGTCGCGCAACCGTAAAGTGGAGCTGGAGGCAGAGGAGGTGAAGCTGAAGATGAGCCCCGAGGAGCACCGCGAGCAGATGATCATGAAGATGCGGCGCGACAATGCGGACATCGCGCGCGCCGAGGACCAGATTAAGGAGACGCAGGAGGCCGTGAGTCGGTACCAGGCCAAGCTGGACGCGGTGAACGCGGACATCCGAGAGAACCAGGGTGCGCTGGGCGGGCAGACGGACAAGTACCAGGAGCTGCAGGCCAAGGACGCAGAGCTGCAGGCGTTCATCGATGGGTTTGACGGCGCGCGCGTGCAGCAGGTGGCGGACATGGAGGCGACGCAGAAGTCGATCGTGGCGCTGCTGGACAAGGTGGCCAAGCTGCAGGCGATGGAGGCCAACATGCCCAGCAAGAAGCGGTTCAAAGAGATGCGTGACGAGCTGCAGTACAAGACGATGCAGATGGAGAACGCGGCCACCACGCAGAGCCGGCTGCAGGTGGGTGGATGCGCATGGAGGCCGGGGGAAGGATGCAGCCGGGGGAGGAATCAGGCGGGGGGGAGGGGGGGGAGGGGCGCAGAAAAAAAGGGGGGGGGGGGGGGAATCAGAGAGAGGCGGGGGGGGGGGGGATTGGGCAGTAAGTAGAGTGAGGGAGAGAGGGCTGGACTGGATAGCGAAGGAGGGAAGAGTTGGGCCGGACAAGGGGATCCCAACGGGAGCATCGAGAGGGCAAGAGTGAACAGTAAAGAAGAGAGGGACAATAAAGAAGTTTGAGAGGAAGGTAATGCAGTGGAGGGAGCAAGGTACAGGGCCGTAAAGCAGACAAGGGGACGAAACAACAATAAGAGCTGGAAGGGAGTGTGTATGTGTTATGCTGACACTTGCACGGGCAAGGATGAGGGTCAGCGTGTGTGGACGTGCGGGCGGTGGTGCACCCAGTCAAACGGTGTCTTCACCTGTGGCAGTCATGCGACCGTATCCTTGGCAGTTGCAGTTGAGGTAGCCCACCCGATGTGGGAGCGGAGCATCCGTCACAGGCATGCACACGCATATGGGGGAGGGGGAGCATCCGTCACAGGCATGCACACGCATATGGGGGAGGGGGAGGGGGAGAGATGCTGCGCCTCTCTCTTGTGGTGGCGGGATGTGACCAGCTGGGTGGACCGTGCTCGCCCTGCGACGGCGAGGGCATGGTTTCAAGAGGCATGGGGCGGTTGCCAGGAAACAGGAATTGTTTGAGTGTCTGCGTGCACACGGTTTTGCTCGCGGGAATGGAAATGTGTGAAAGCAGGGGACGTGGCATGTGGGCGTGACGCGTGGTAGCAGGTGCGCTCTGGCCATCAGAAACCGAGCGCGTGGCGGCCAAGGAGGGGAGTTGCCTTGTATCCGTGTTTTGCAAGCTTGCCCTGTTTGGCCCTTGTGCATGCTCTTAAGCCCGCGTGCCATGCGCCCTTGGCCAGCCGCCGCCATGGCCATGTACGCCTTGTGTCGGGAGCATTCTCTTTCCATCCCTGCGATGTTCGGGTACCTAGTATGGAAGGGCATGGTTCTTTCCCTGGGCGGTTCGTGCTTGTCTGCATACCTAAGGCTGGGTCATGGGGTTCCTGGGTGCCCAAGAAGTTTGTGAGCCCCCCATCAGTACCCAGGTCCCCCTGAAAGTAGTAAGGCAACTGTTTGAGTGTAAGTTTTGTGGGCTGGTGGGCTTGTTTTACCTCCACGGTGACCGTCTTCTTATGGCCTTCTTTTGGCCTTCTTATGGCCTTTGCCTTGAGAACATGCGCTGGTTGTGCCTGTGTTGCCGCACATGGCCTGTGTTGCCGCACATGGCTTCCCTGGGTGCCTCCGCCGTTGTGCTCATGTCACACAATCTCGTTGGTGGCATCTATCCAACCTCGACAGGGGCACGTGCTTGTATTAAGTACAATATGTTAAGACCCAAGCACTTTAAATGGACAGCGCGCTTGTTTCCTGCGCATGTTTGGTGTCTGTGGTGCGCGGCGCATCCCCCCCCCACCAACACACACCAACACACACAAACACCCTGCAGGGCGAGATGGAGGCGCGTCGCGGCGAGCTGGACAAGATCTCCTCCCTGGAGGACAAGATCTCGCTCGAGCTCAAGGGCCTCGTCGAGCGCATCGAGGTGATGCAGAAGGAGATCGCGACCTACTCCGAGGTCGGCGCGCTCAAGGAGCAGGCGGCCGCCGCGTACAAGAAGCTCGAGAAGGACGCGGCCGCGCTGGAAAAGCGGTCGGCGTCCATGAAGGTGGGCGTGCAGGACAAGGCAGACGTGTACGCGGCACGCAAGGCGCAGCTGTCCGAGAGTGAGCTGCACGGCGCGCTGGAGAAGCTGGAGGAGAAGATGCGGTCGATGGAGACCAACATCTTCAGCATGGCGGAGTACATCGAGAGCAAGAGCCGCGAGACAAACTACAAGCCGATGCTGGCCGACATCTCCAACATGGTCGCCGAGCTCAACGTGTGCGTGCAGAAGGCAGCCACTCAGCCGTGAGCGGCCGCTTGGCACGGCAGCCCCTTGTAAAAAACTGTTGGATTCATGTTTTGGCGCCGACGATGGCATCCCATGCCTTGTCAGGGGGACGCCAACGCGGAGCCTAGGGAGAGCCATCGTGCCAGGTAGAGAAAATCACATCAGTGTGCACTCACGGCCATTAGTGAGGCCAGGGGCAAGTTGGGTTGGTAGGACAGGGCATGATCGGGCTCCAGAACTCTGGTTAGTGATCTTGTTATGGCCTGGCGCATGGCACAGCAGTCCAAGGTACTTGCTACTTTGATGTGGACCTATGCTCCCGGTAGGGACCGCAGCACTTTAGACGCCTTCCTTGCATCAGGCTCTTCATGCGGCTCCTGTTGTTTTTATGTGGCCTCATCTGATTCATTACCCTTGCAGCCAAGGGCCCAAGGACGGATAACCAGCACAAAAGGCTTGACAACCGCAAGGATGTGTACCACAAGTATATCATTGATTTCGATAGTACCGGCTACGCCCCCTTCTAAAGAAGGATTCAGCCGTGTTCAGCCCGTCTCACGTTGCGAGACTGAACAAGTCTCGCGTGCAGACACGTGTGTAGTACTCCTACACACAGATCTTGAGTGATTTATCTAGTACCAAATCCGAAAGGCTTGCATTACTCCCCGGACAGGAGAACTTTTGCGGATGACTGTAGGTGTAAGTTGGCGATGCCATGGTAACCGGAGACGTCCGTCCTATAGTCAGCGAAAGTTGGTGCGAGAGGTCCCCAGTTCGATTCCGGTCGGATTCATTTGCAGATCGCGTTTTCCCGCGTTTTCCGCGGCCCGGCACTGAACGCAAATGGTTTTCACCTTTGCGACGTGCCTGATCAGAATATCATTGAGCCTGCTTCGATACTTGCGGTGTCAACGACCCATCCAGGTTTATGATAATATTGAAGCGGTCCACAATAGCACTATACTGGCAACATCAATAATAAAAAAGTGATGTGTGATCTACGTGCCTTGCAGGCTTAAGAACATGCACTCCGTTCTTCTATAGCTGAAAAATTAAAAATTAAATTATAACATTCATGACTCTCCTTAAATGCCGCAAGAAGCTCTCGGAGACTCGCTTCACGCTGGACGACGACTTGACCCTGGCCCAGCAACAGCGGCGACGCGAGCTATGGCCGACCTACCTTCAGCTCCGGCAGAGCGCAAGGGGGAAGCCGGTATACTGGAGGGGGGCGGTCATCCACGTTGACCACAAGCCCTGGCAGCCCCCTCCTGCCACCTCAGACTAGGAATATATATACCAGTAGTGCAGATTAGTAAGGCTTAGCCTAGCATGTGGCCCACGCGCATGTGCGCCCATAATGGCCCCCATGGATGTTGCCTTCAGAATTTAGCCAAGCCATGCCTATAATGGGACCCCCATGGATGTTGCATTAAGAATTTAGCCATGCTATGCCATGCAGAGAGATGCTCTCTGTCGAGAAGCCATGTCCTAGCTCTTGTATAGCCATGATGATCTTCCTCCCTCACAGGCATTAAAAATTAAATTAAATTAAATTATAACATGCCTCCGTGGGGAGGTCATGTAGCACATATTCCATGATGGATGGGGTGGAGGAAGCCGCGTGATCGAACTATACTAACTCTAAGCTATCTAGAAAATCCTAACTACACGACTCATCAAAACGCCTCCGCCGCTTGGGGGGAGGTGGCTTGCCCACAGGGTCGGGCGTGTGCGCCTTGACAATCTTCTTCCACCGCGTCTTGTCCTGCATGACAGTCCAAAGACGGGAGAGAGAGTGGATGCGGTGCTCAAACTGGGCTGGGACCACTAGGTCGTCCAGCAACATCTGAACGTAGTTCGTGACAGGTTTCCCTACCCGTTTGGGAATGTCCGCGGGGCCAGGCCAGGTCAGAATGTGCCGCCCTGGCTGGCCAAGCCGCTGGGGGCCGGCCAGACCGAGGGTGGTGTCGACCTGGCTGGTGCGGGCAAGGTGTCCTACAAATGCTATCCTACGCTGCCTAATCTCGTCCGAAACACGAGGCATGCCATGATACAAAGATTCTGATGACGGACGCTCGGAAAAACCTACGTTAAGGACCTGTCGGAGCATCCTGTAAACCGTGTCGTCTAGCCTAGCTGCCAGTTTGGGTGGGAGGGTCCACGCCTCGGCGCCATACGTGAGCACCGTGAGGACGAGGACCTTGAAGAGCATGCGCTTGCGGTGCCCGCCCAGGCCCTTCGAGCGCCAGTAGGGTGTGAGCGAACGGAGCTTGGCCCAGGCAAGGCCAATGCGGGTGTCCACATCGTCGGCGGTGTCAGGAAGCCAGCTCCCCAACAGCTTGAAGCGGTCGCGGAACGGGACCTCCGTCCCGTCGAGCAGGCGCGGCAGCGGTGGTTTACTGGAGGCCCCAATCACCATCGCCTCGGTTTTGACACTAATCTCCAACCCCACCGCCCGCGCCTCCAGGCCCAGGCAGTCCAGCCAGGTCTGAATGTGCTCGGGGCTCTCGATGAGGGTGGTATCATCCGCATAAATCAGGTCGGCAAGGCGGTAACCAGGTCTAACCCCGCCGTGCTCTTTCACGTTAAGGATGTCCAAGCCTGGCTCAAACCCCTTAAGAGCAGTAAAGCGCGCACGTGCCCGGCGCATGACGTGATCCACGACAATAATGAACAGGTATGGGGACAGGACACAACCTTGCCACACCCCATGGTGAAGGGGGAATGGTGGGGTGGTGCCTTCCGCAGTCCGCACTACTGCCTGTGAGCCCTCATACAGTCGGCGAATGGCAGCAATAAACGCAGGTGGCACCCGATCCAGAGCTAGGATGGCCCAAAGAGCCTCCCAGAGTACCGTGTCAAAGGCTTTGATATAGTCAACAAAAATGAAGACCAGCGGCAAACTGTCAGGGGGAAGGCGTATTAAATTAAATTAAATTAAATTATAACATGACTCCGTTGGGAGATCATGTAGCACATATTCCCGTGGATGGATGGAGGGGGGGGCACAGGCATGCTCCCCCCTTACCCGGGCATAGCGTGATAGACCATGAGGGTGCAGGTGCCCTGGTGCACCTAGAGCAGGGGTAGCTTACATTCCCACCCTTGCATGAAGTAGCCTAGAATGTATTAAAAGCCATATGCCCCTTCTCAGGGCTATGTGCTACATCTACTCCCAACGGAGTGATGTTGATAATTAATTAATTAATTAATTAATTAATCAATTAATTAATTAATTAATTAATTAATTCATGACTCTGTGGGGAGATCATGTAGCACGTATTCCCTTGCGTGATGGATGGAGGTGAGCGAAGCCACGAAACCGAACTAAGCTAACTAAGCTAATCTAGAAAATCCTAACTACTCTACTCAGCAAAGCGCCCCTTCCTCCTGGGGGCGGGGGGCTTGCCCACAGGGGCTGGCGTGTGGGCCTGGACAATGGTCTGCCACCTCTTCTTGTTCTGCATTAAGTGAGAAAACTACTCCTGAACGCATGGCGATCCAACAAAGTGGAAGGACTAGGTAGTCTGAGAGGAAACACGCGAACGCCGCGGGAGCCGCGTGGCGATCTCTAGGTAGACCTGCATGGAGGGAGACAGAGGGTAACAAACGAGAAAGGTTCATAGGGATTCAAACACACACACACACACGCACGCACGCACGCACGCACGCACGCACAACAACAACAACAACAACAACAACAACAACAACAACAACAACAACAACAACAACAACAACAACAACAACAACAACAACAACAACAACAACAACAACAACAACAACAACAACAACAACAACAACAACAACAACAACAACAACAACAACAACAACAACAACAACAACAACAACAACAACAACAACAACAACAACAACAACAACAACAACAACAACAACAACAACAACAACAACAACAACAACAACAACAACAACAACAACAACAACAACAACAACAACAACAACAACAACAACAACAACAACAACAACAACAACAACAACAACAACAACAACAACAACAACAACAACAACAACAACAACAACAACAACAACAACAACAACAACAACAACAACAACAACAACAACAACAACAACAACAACAACAACAACAACAACAACAACAACAACAACAACAACAACAACAACAACAACAACAACAACAACAACAACAACAACAACAACAACAACAACAACAACAACAACAACAACAACAACAACAACAACAACAACAACAACAACAACAACAACAACAACAACAACAACAACAACAACAACAACAACAACAACAACAACAACAACAACAACAACAACAACAACAACAACAACAACAACAACAACAACAACAACAACAACAACAACAACAACAACAACAACAACAACAACAACAACAACAACAACAACAACAACAACAACAACAACAACAACAACAACAACAACAACAAAACTACTGAGAAGGAAAAGAGGGAACACATACACGTCTTCAGGGGCTAAAAGAAAAAGTAAGAAGTATACATTAAAATGGGAAAAAAGGGAAAAAGAAAAAGAAAGAAAGAAAAATGAAAAGAAAATGTAAATAATAATAAAAGTAAGAACAATAATAAATCAAGACAAAGTAAAGAGTGCTCAATAATAATAACAAAAACAGAAATGGAATGAAGAAAGAGGTCATTGCTGAGATATGGTAAGGCACAGGCGATGTTGGAGTATGGACCTCAGGAGTCCAATGTTTGAGCGCCCATGGTGCCCGGCCGGGGGGCTCCTATCCAACAGGGTGACTCTAAAGCCTCGTGCCCAGCTCACTCCGTTATGAAAAAGTGTACGGTGAAAGGGGGTAGGCAGTGAAAAAATAGACAGGATGAACAAACATAACAGTGAGAGTAATAATTACAGGCACAAATGGAAGTGGTAAAGGAGAGAAAAAGGAAAGAAAGAAAGAAAGAAAGAAAGAAAGAAAGAAAGAAAGAAAGAAAGAAAGAAAGAAAGAAAGAAAGAAAGAAAGAAAGAAAGAAAGAAAGAAAGAAAGAAAGAAAGAAAGAAAGAAAGAAAGAAAGAAAGAAAGAAAGAAAGAAAGAAAGAAAGAAAGAAAGAAAGAAAGAAAGAAAGAAAGAAAGAAAGAAAGAAAGAAAGAAAGAAAGAAAGAAAGAAAGAAAGAAAGAAAGAAAGAAAGAAAGAAAGAAAGAAAGAAAGAAAGAAAGAAAGAAAGAAAGAAAGAAAGAAAGAAAGAAAGAAAGAAAGAAAGAAAGAAAGAAAGAAAGAAGCCGTAAGAAGTACTTGTGTGTCATGCGCATGGGCATGCCACGGAGTAGTCTTATTCTAATCTTATTAGAAAAATATTAAATTACACGAAAGTTGCAAACACCGTCTGCATCATGCCCCAACCATATAATCACTATAGGGGGATATATAATCCGCATCTGAGCCCTCTACTGTAAAGGCAGTCTGACGAGGCAGCAGTGTAGCGGCTATCCTAATTAGGGGCAATAATAACCTCCACCTGAGGACTTCTACCCTGCATTATACCAATGGGCCGCGGGGCCCGTGGTGGGAAGAAAACAGGAGCATGCCCCATGCACAGGAAGGTGCTAAATAAATTATCGCAGACGGCAGCCCATTCCTCCTTGCATGTATGTCTATCATGCGGGCGCGGAGTACAGATAATCCCCGAGAAGCCCTCACATCCTCAAGCAATTGTGTCACATAGGTCCGGGTCGCGCCGCGTCGGTGCGCCGGTGCGCGCACAAGTTTGCCATTCAGTGGGTAACTTGCGACGGGACAAAGGGACTCTGCCATAGGAGGAGGTGTCTACAGTGGATCACCGTTGGCCAGCCAGTCCTAAGCTCGCCCGCAGGGCCCACATCGGTATCGGCACTGGCCCTCGATCGTCTGTGCGGGCAAGATGGCCAGCAAAGATGAGGCGGTGTCGGATGGTATGGGTCCGAGACATTTAAGAGGGAGCTCGCAGTACAGTATGTAGAGCTCGGCCCAGGTGCGGCGCTCTTGGTAGCGGCCGCCGAGGATGTGACGGAGCATTCAGTGAGTGACTGTGCCGTCATTGAAGCTGCTTGCTCAGGGCCGGTGGTCCAGGGTCCACGCCTCGCAGCCTCTAAAGGCGGATGCTGTCAAGGACAAGGGCCTTGAACACGGAATATTAACAGGGAATTGCGCCGCTCACAGTGAGGTAGCGACATGTCCAGAACTGACCTGTCGAGGCGGCGGAGGGCCGCCCAGGCGCCCTGGCCAATATGCGGGTGTTGATGTTGTCGGCTGGCCGTGGAGGGGAGCCAGGTGCCTTGGAAGGAGCTTGAAGCGAGTCGCGGCCGGGGGGACGGGGCCGCTGCCGGCCAGCAGGACTGAGGGTGGGTGGGGTGGTCCCTGGCAGCGGGGGAGCCGATGGCCATGACCTCCGTTTTCTTGCTGATCATAAGCCCCACCGCCCGCGCTTCCAGTGACAACAAGCTATCTTAAGTACTATGTTATCTCACGCCGCACATGCACACGTCCCCGCCAGCCTCCCCCCAACCCCCTGCCGACACCGCGGGTCCCCGGCGGCCCCTGCTGGGCCAACGCCGGCACCACTCGCTGCGCATCGCTACCTACAATGTTCGCACCCTGCCCGGGGGAGATGCCCCCCCGCGGGCCAACGAGCTTGTCCACTACTGCCGCCTATATGGCATTGATGTGCTTGGGGTCCAAGAGCACCGACGCTCCTTTGAGGGCCCCGTTCACCGTGTCACCCTCGCACTACAATGGCAACTGCTGTGCGGCCCGGCGCATGCACCGGGTCAGGGAGGAGTGGGCCTGCTGTGCTCCCCCACCGCTGCCGCCGAGCTCGTGGACCACAAACTTTGCTCTAATCGGATCCTTCAGTGCACTTTCCGCTCCCTTGAAGGACGGACCCCCATTATGCTCTCGGTAATTGTCGGATATGCCCCACATGCTGGGCACCCGGCCGAGGACCGCAGCGTTCTTCAACCAGCTGCTCGACATAGAGAAACAGATCCCACGTCAATACATCGTTGCCATGCATCTTGGTGGATGCCAACGCGACCCTGCCCGTGGGCCGCGGGGGCTGCATGTATGCGCCGCGCCTAACCGATAGCAATGCCAACACCCCCCTACTTGAGCAACTGCTCACTGAGGGGGACTTGACTGCTGCCAATACGCTGTTTGCTAAACCGCCGGCATGATGCACTAGTGACCTTTGTGGGCCCCATGCGCAGGGCGGCTGGCTCGATGCTCCCTCGGCGGCGATGTGTATGCTTGGACTACATACTTGTGCGCAAGTGCTGGCGCTCTTCCGTCATCGATGCCCGTACGCTGACCCGCCACCCCCAGTGTCGCATCGGATCACCGCATGGTCACCGCAACCTTGCGCCTACGTCTTCAGGCCCCTGCGCGCCGCCGCCCCCGGCCCCGCCCTCAACTGGACCTGCTTACGCCCCGTCCATGGGCGCACGGAGAAGTGGTCAGCGGATGAGATACGCCGCGATGCAATCAGGTCTGCCTTCGTGGACGCGCAACCTTTGATGTACCTGGACGCAGATCGCGGTGTAGATCTCACGCCACCCTACGAACTGTTCATGCGATCGGTGGAGCTTGGCTCTAAGCTTCTCCCCGAGCAACCCCGCGCCCGACCAGCCCCGCTCTACCTGCGCGACGCCCGGGTGGTTGCCGCCCGGCTGGCGCTAGCGCAGGCCCGCCGCCGCGGGGAGGACCTGTACCCGTACCAGGAACGGCTTACTCAAGCATATACTGCCGCACATGCGGAGGAGGTGGAGACACTTGCCGCCGAAATCAATCGCCACACGGCCGCCAACCAGCACAAGGCGGCCTGGCGCTCTCTCGACCGTCTCACCGGACGCGGGAAACGCAACGGGCTGACATCCCAGGCACCCCCAGTGAACGCCTTGAGATTTGGTTCAGCTCCCAGGCCAAACTATCGGGGCCCCTGGCCCGCCCCCCCCGCTTGACCCCGCTGCAGCTGCACGCCCTGCGGCCAGCCGAGGCGGCCCCATTGAGCCCCCGCAGGCGCCCACCAGCGAGACGGCCGGACTACCTGGTCCCACCGCTCTCCGGCTCCCGGCCTGGTGGACGGCCCCCACGACGAGTGGACTCCCCAGGAATGGGCTGCTGCCATCTCCACCCTCCGCAATGATGCTGCCATGGGAGTGGACAATATTTCACCGGAGGTGGTTCAGATGCCTGAGCTTGAGCCTTTCCTCCGGGGTGTTTGCAACCGGATTAATTCTACGAGATGGCCTCCCCCCGCCGACGTATTGGAAGACCGCTGTCCGGGTCATGCTCTATACAAGGGCAAGGGCCGGTCCGCCGCGGATATCGGCAACTACCGCGGCGTATGCCTCCAAAGCTGCGTGCTGAAAGTCTTCATGCGTCTCCTGCTGAACCGCATGCGCGCCAGCCTCAATCCCCACCTAGGTGAGTCCCAGATGGGCTTCCGTGTTGGTCGCAATTGTGTTATGGTCACTATTACCGCGCGCCGCCTGATCGAGGAATCAGTCCGGAAACAGTGCGATATATCGCACTGTTTGACTCCCGGTGGCGCGGCGCTCAATTCCCGGAGCGCCGCGCCACCTGTGACGGAATCATGTCAGTGGTCCGGTGGGTCTGGGAACACTTAAGGACGAAGGTGATGCATAGGTTTGGGGGTAATATTCGCCATAGCCTGGTAAATACAACGTGTATTGAGACAGTATCACGTGACTTTGGCGGGAAATTTTCACTCGCGCGCGCGCGTAACGAGATATGGCTGCTAGCGTGCCGTTATCAAGGAAATTTTGCGTCTCGCGGCTTGTAATGGTTCAGAATGTTGCTCAGAATGATGATGCGTGATTTTCGTAGGTCAGGGGTGGCCAGATGTATAGCATTGGTAAAATACAGGTAGGACATTACTGCTTTCTTGGTCGTCAGTACCAGATGAGTAATGGCATGCCATATTTCGATTTTCTTCTTATGGCCCGGCAGTCTGCGCCAGCCCGAGCACCCAGTTTTGGTACGGGACATCCGCAGCAGCGTCCCTGTGAATTCGGATGCGTTTATAGGTCATCTTTGCACAGAACATCAACCTGGTAATCATGTCGGATGCATGCATTATACGGCTATGGCGGCCTATGCCTGGAAAGCATTAGCCAGTGTGAGATATGAGGGTCCCGGCCAGCAGAACCCGGAAAGGTCGTGATCAAGCCAGGTACGGCAACGTGTTTGCATGTCGTTTGCACGGGAATCTGTCGTTTATACATCCATTTTACACGAGTGTATCAGTGCCTCTTGCAGCAGGTTTCCATGCCTGCTGTATGAGTGCTATTAGCCCCAAATCTGCTCAGTTCGTGGTGTTTCTTTGGAGGATGCCATTCCGTTAGTGCTGGTTTAGCACTTCTTTGTTTCCCAGCACTTTTTACAGTCCTATGTGGCTGTATACAATGCATAAGTGTGTGGCATTTCATGGATGGCTGCTTACGCGCGCGTAACCCACACACGTAAGTGAGCGCATTATATAGGTCAGATGGGCTATCCGTGCGGTCTGACCCAAGGAAAGCATGGTGGCACTATCTATTGACATTGTACAACCCCAGAATAATTTTTTAGAACCCTCCCTGCAGGGGTAAACTACTAAGGGGATTTCCCTTGCCTGAAAATGATCGTCTTTTGTCCAACTTTGGCAGTAAATATCTTGCAAAGCACTGAATGGACTCGGGATATTATTGCATTTTCTGAAAGCCCTTGAAGTGTAGATACTCCTAGCACCTTGGTTGGGGGTATTTGGAGTTGTGGCCTATGAGTTATGATTTTTTCCATTTTCAGGGGTCTAAAAATGCCAAAAACCCATTCCCGGACTATGGGTTAAGTGGGCCGCCTGGCCCCCGGCCTCTTGCCATTGCTATTGATCTTCGTGGATTACACCAAGGCATTCGATACGGTTATATGGGACGCCCTGTGGGTGGTCCTTCACCTGTTCCGTGTCCCATCGTACATCGTTGAGATCATCCGACAGTTCTATGAAGGGTCCCAAGCCCAGGTCCGTACCGCCGACGGCGTCACTCCGGCGTTCCCCCTGCACACCGGGGTGTGGCAGGGCTGTGTGCTCTCCTGACGGTACACAACCAGCCATAGCCTCAGCTTAGCCCTTGTACAGCCATGCTACGTCCTGGCTATGATCAGCTTACTTGCCCACGCTACTTGTTGATGCATGATATTCTCACATGGGTCTTATTGCACCCACAGCACTTGCCGGATCATCTATGGCGTGTCCGATTGCCGCTGTGGCATGCCTCTGGCATGAAGGAGAAAGGGGGTCTCTGCCCTTTCTTCCTGTTGTGCACATATCCAGGGATTAAAAGCACTTCGGTGCTCCGTGACTCCCCAATGGGAGCACGAGTTCAATTAGTTAATTAAATAATTATCAAGGAGACAACCAGGTATACAGGGGGTTGTGGGTTAACCTTGGTGGGAATGCCCCTAACCCCCCTCAGGCTCCGGGAGAGGCATTTATATTCTCCCAAACCGGCGCCTCTAAATGTGTGTGTTTCAAGCCTATCTGTGGGCTCTGGACCATTAATTAATTAATTAATTAATTAGTAACATAACTCCGTTGGGAGTATATGTAGCACATAGCCCTGAGAAGGGGCCGTATGGCCTCTCTAGTGGCACTTTTGGCTACTTCCTGCAGGTGCATGGTGGAATGTAAACTGCCACCTACTCTGCCTCTGGGTGCACTAATAAGGGCACCTGCCCACCACTGTATTCAGGCACCGAAGCCGGGCGCCGACAGAGGGGGGAAGATCAGCACAGTGGCTAGACAGTGGCTAGCTAGAGCGTGGCATCTCAGCAGAGAGCAGCTCTCTGCGTGGGCACAACATAGCTAAATAAAGCTAGGCATCATCTGGTGTGTGGCACATCATAGGCACACACAGTGTACATGGTTAAATAATGCTATAATAAGGCATCAGCTGGTACACGAGCCACGAGCCACGAGGTAGCGGCCATGACTGACGGCGGAGATCATAACTTTCACGTTTGGGCACCAAATTCGGCTGTGACTATCACAATCGCTTTGTCTTTCTAAGACGCACACACTGATATAATTTTCCGAAGAGTATTATGCAATATATGACGAGCAAACGCTCCTCAACGCAACGCAGCCTGGCGGCTGCGCTAGGCCATGAAAATACGTCTGCAGCTCCGGCTGCAGCTTCGCCCTCAGGTCCGGCAGGCAGCGGTGACACTAGTCGCGCACTGGTGGTCGCCCCGAACCCTCCCGGGCTTAATGCGTCGCCTTCAGCATCGCCTGCTGAGCCCAAACGCAGCCGCCCAACCGAACCTAGCTGGTCTGAGAATGACTTTGACGTTGACGGGTTATTTTCCACCTCCGACGTCCACACTGAGACCCGGCTTTTTCGACTGGCCATGCACACATCCGGATACTGGAGCTCTTGTTTTATGGGTCGTACGCCTCCCTAAGTTCTTGACCTGTGCCAGCGCCTCCAACGCAATAACTGCTTCCGCAGCCAATCTGACGGCCAGTTTCAGTACCGCGCACACCTGATCCCTGTCTGGTTGGTCGCCACCACGCCTTCAGCTCGCCGCCCTCTTTTCCATCCTCCAGTGCTGTTCCGCGGACAGGCTGGAAACCCACCCCCTTGACCGAATCCACCTTCCTCCTCCACCTCCACGTTAAGCCCTCTCACAGCACGTGACGCCCCTAGCTGCAGATGTGGCAGCTGTGGGCAGCATGCTGGCTGCTGAGCCCCCACCATCCCCACCGCCACCGCCACCCTCCTCGCCTCCGCCCCCGGCCCCCCCCCCCTCCGGCCGCTTCATTTCACCGACTCCATCACCGCCCAGCTCCGCGACATCGACCAGCGCCTCAATGAGGACAATGCCATCGCCATCGAGGTCCTGCAAAACACCGCAGGCCTCACCGCCCAGGCAGTGAAGGACATTGCCGCCAATTAAGCCAGCCCCAGCTGGCCTGGCTGCATGGCGATGCTCCTCTCATCCCAACCTGGGCGGACATGCTTAAGCAGCACACCACCTCCACCACCTCCCGGCCGTCGCAGCACAGCTCCAGCAGCAGAAGCTCGACCTCCGCGAGGAGGCCGAGCTCGCCAAGCGCAGCCTCAACGTCATCGTCAAGAACTTCGACCTGGTGGAAGGTGAGAATTCCGAGAAGCTTGCACGTGCGTTTGAGAGCAAAATCCTTGGTCGCATGGGCCTTACTGGTGAGATTAATTAAGCTGGTCGCCCACCGCCCGTCCCCGCGCGCGGGGTAAGGCAGGGGCGCCCCCGCTTCTTCTCATCTTTAAGAGCCCATCGGACAAGATTTCTTTTGTCAGACGCCGCAAGCGGCTCGAGAAGGCTCCCTTCACCCCATGGACGACGACTTGACCCTGGCGCAACAACAACGGCGACGGGAGCTACTGGCCGACCTACCTCCAGCTCCGGCAGACCAAGGCGGGACAGCCAGTGTACTGGAAGTGGGCGGCCATCTACGTCGGCCACAAGCCCTGGCACGCAACCCCCGAGACACCCGCGGCCCCAGTGACTCCAGACGCCCCAGCCTAGGGGAATACAGCAGTCGTAGTGTAGTAGAGTAGTTAGACAGTGGCCTTGTACATGCACGCCTACTACAGGCACTAAACCAGCTGCATGACTCATGAACATTAATTAGTCATGTACATGTGTGCCCATGACGCGCCACACACCAGATGATGCCTAGCTTTATTATTTCAGTAGTTATGCTGTGCCTACGCAGAGAGCTACTCTCTGCTGAGAAGCCATGCCCTAGCTTTTGTATAGCCATGCTGATCTTCCACCCCATGACGGGCCCCCCTTGTTGGGCTGGGCTCTGATAGATCATGGTGCATGGTGCACTGAGGTGCCCTTGGTGCACCTAGAGTAGATGGCAGTTCAGTACATTCCCCCACCTGCAGGAAGTAGCCCAGAGTGTATTAAAAGCCATATGCCCCTTCTCAGGGCTATGTGCTTCATATACTCCCAACGGAGTTATGTTTAATTAATCAATCAGCTGGTAGGGGGCCCATAATAGGCGTACATGTACAAGCGGGCCAGGGCTAGGCCGGCCTTACTCAGTATTCTACACTACTACTGCTGTATTCCCCTAAGCTGGGCTGTCTGGAGGTGCTGGGGCCGCGGGGCCGGGTCGCGTGCCAGGGCTTGTGGCCGACGTAGATGGCCGCCCCCTTCCAGTACACCGGCTTCCCCGCCGCGGTCTGCCGGAGCTGGAGGTAGGTCAGCCATAGCTCCCGTCGCCGGTGTTGCTGCGCCAGGGTCAAGTCATCGTCCAGGGTGAAGGGAGCCTTCTCGAGCCGCTTGCGGCGTCTGACAAAAGAAATCTTGTCCGCCGGGTTCTTAAAGGTGAGAAGAAGCGGGGGCGCCCCTGCCTTACCCCGCGCGCGGGGAAGGCGATGGGCGACCAGCTCAATCTCACCAGTAAGGCCCATGCGACCAAGGATTTCTCTCTCAAACGCACGTGCAAGCTTCTCGGAATTCTCACCTTCCACCAGGTCGAAGTTCTTGACGATGACGTTGAGGCTGCGCTCGGCGAGCTCGGCCGCTCCTCGCGGAGGTCGAGCGTCTGCTGCTGGAGCTGTGCTGCGACGGCCGGGAGGTGGTGGAGGTGGTGTGTTGCTTAAGCATGTCCACCCAGGTCTGGGTGGAAGGAGCAGCGCCAGCCGGGCTGAGCGGGGGCTGGCTTAATTGGCGGCAATGTCCTTCACCGCCTGGGCGGTGAGGCCTGCGGTGTTTTGCAGGACCTCGATGGCGATGGCGTTGTCCTTGAGGCGCTGGTCGATGTCGCGGAGCTGGGCGGTGATGGCGTCGGAGGTGGGGGTGGTGGCGGTGGAGGAGGCGAGGAGGGTGGAGGTGGTGGTGGAGATGGTGGAGAGGAGGGGGAGCTCGGCAGCCAGCGTGCTGCCCATGGCCGCCACATCAGCAGCGAGGGGGGCCACGTGCTGCGCACTGGGGCCTCCTGAAGGAGGGAGCGGATGGAGGATTCGGTCAAGGTACGTGGTGGTGATGGGCTTGGGGGGCCAGAGCTCCCCGATGGAGCGTCCACTGGGAGGGAGAAGAGGGCGTATGTCTGCAGCTTGGGGCGGGGGGCGGTGAGGATGTATTTGTATGGGCGCTTCCGAAGGCAGGAATCGACGAGGCAACCCTGGTGGAAGAGCTGTTTGCGCAGTTCGATAACCGAGGCGTGTGATCCCCAGAACACATAGCTCAGGATGCGGTCTTCGTTGAGCTTGTCAAAAAAGCCGGGCTGGCTGGCGTCAAAGTCGTACTCCTCAAAAGTCGGCTCAGCAGGGCGACTGCGCTTGGGCTCAGGCGACGCTGCGGGCGAGGCGAGCAAGGGAGGGGGCTGGGCGACCACTAGGACTTGGCTAGGCGACCACTTGGGCTCTGGACCATCGGGCAGCCTTACTGCGGCATCCGCTATGAGTCAGCCATGCTTTGCCCATGCAGAGAGCCACTCTCTGCTGAGACGCCATCATGCCCAAGCCATTGCCTAGCCATGATCATCTTCCATCCCATGTCCGCAACTTTGCACAGCTGCTGGAATACATGGTGGTGCAGGTGCACCTCAATTGTGCACCCCGAGTAGGTGGCAGTTTACACCAACCACCTGCAGGTTGTCGCCTAGAATGTATTGAATTAACCATATGTCCCTTCTCAGGGATATGTGTTACATATCCTCCCCACGGAGGTATGTTCTTGATTAACTAACCAGGTATAGCTGAAAGCATGCACAGTTTTAAACAAGCTGATCAAACAGATTCATTAATCCACATTACAACCTGATCATGCGAGGCTGGTTTTAGCTTCTCAAATTATGTAGGCCTGGCAGCCCTGGCTCTAAATTCCATCCGTCGATCGGGGCTAAAATCCGTGAGTCCCAAATGGGAGCACGAGTTAATTTAATTAAATAAACTCGTGCTCCCGGTATGGAGTCACTCAATATAGATGCGTTCATGAATAGTTGTCTCACTCAATAGAGGTACTAAGAAGTTAGGATGTGCATGAAAATGCCGGCCGGGGCTGAAGGCATGCGCATGCATGGTACAATGGTCCGCGGGTGCGTCGATGCATGGACGTACATAAGCGAAACAGACATTTCTTCAAACATGATTTTTCGCCTGCAGCCTGCAGCCTGCTGACGAGCATACTGACTGTTTAATTGATACTATAAGACCCTTTTGATATGTACATTCCCGTCGTCAATAGGCAGGTATGAACGTCTGTGAAACCAATCACTCCCTGATCATGGTTAGGTATCACCAACAAAGTGTGCCCTAACCCTATATGCCACCCGATGGTGCCGCAACTGTGTGAGCAGAGAAAAGCACAACTTCGTACGCACTCCTCCAAGTGTGGGCAGGCATCCTTTCATCAGGCCAAACAAAGGGTAGGGTCAAGCACAGAACATCTGCCCTTGATGTCCACGACACCCCATCATTGCGTATACTCGTGTTTGACCCATGCGTATCAGAGAGACAACCAGCGCAGGCCTCCGATATCGCGTCGTCAGGCCTCAGACAAGCATCTCTGCTGTCCAACCTCCCCTTGCCCCATCGGAAATGGTACTACACCAATGTAATCCCCATCCCAGTGAGCATGGTTTCCCAGATGACTGCACCCTAGCTTCGCTCCTGCGCTTCACTGGAACATCCCAGCATAGCCGCTCTGCCCCAAAACCCTGCTAAGAAGAAACTGCTCATCCCGCGCGGCTGCACCCGCCAGATTGCCCTGAACGCCGTACAACGCCTGCTGCTGCATCTGCGGCGACAGGAGGCCCGCCGAGTGCCCGGCCAGCGTGTGTCCCCCGCCCTGCCCCAGGGACTGCCTCAGGTAGGACTGGATGGCATCCGCAGTGGAAGCACCCTGGGAGGGACGGAAGGAAGAAGTCCCCAACAGCGATGCACCGCCGCCACCGAGCATGGAGGATGATGGTGAACTTGCCAAGGGCCAGCCCCCTGACGCTTGCGACGCGCCGAAGAGGGCATAGTCCGAGAGACTGGCGCCGCTGCCGTAGCTACCCAGGCCGGTGGCGCCGGCCAGGGTGTTCCTGGGCAGCAGCGACGCCGGTGACGCCTGCGCAATTGCCAGGTGTGTGGATGCGTAAGGTGACGTGCTGGCGCCGCCCAGGGTGGGCTTGCGCCCAAGCGGTGTGGCGTTTGCAGAGGAAATGCTCGCAACCGTGGCGGCGCCAGCTGGCTGTGTTGTCACAAGGCCCCGGGCCATCGCTGTGTCCTGTGGCTTGCGGCCCAGGGGGGTCAGGTTGGCTGACGAGATGGGGAAGGGTTGCGAGGACGCCATGCCGCCAACACCATGGCTGCCGGCAATACTGTTGCTGATGCTGCTGTTGTTGCTGGTAGACGCCCCACGCACCCCATACCCCTGCATCGCCGCGTGCGCCAGCATGGAATGGACCGATGCCCTACCGCCCTGCGCCTGATACGCCATGGGCAGCGCGGCGGGGGACCGAGGGGTGGCTGTGCTTGCACCACCCGCAGCCCCCCCCCCATTGCGGGCGTTGGCCGACGTCGCATTCCCGGAAGGTGAGGTCCCCTGTGGCCGGTCCGCCCTGGGACCCTGGGTGGCGGACGGGGCCGAAGGGGTGCTGCCCTTGGCTGCAGGCGTGGAGGTGGCAGCAGCAGGGGTCGCCGTTGCATTGCCAGATGCCCCCGTAGGCCCTCCACTCGTCGCTGCATTCCCATCTCGCTTGCCAATTCGATTCGCCCCCGAATTCCCACCGGCCAGACCGGTTCCAGCGCTCCCCACTGGGCCCACCACGGGCGCACCGCCCTTGGCAGTATTCCCCTTGCCGCCAGCTGTCACCACCTCGCCCCCGTTCTGTGGGCCGTTCCCCTTCTTGCGCCGCTTCCTGCCACCTGGCGCCTTGTCGGGTGTCGGCGGCGGCCGCTTGTCCTTGGCACCAGCTGCCGCCGACGCCAGATTGTCGCCAACCACGTTCGCCCCCGCCCCCCCCGCGGGCTTGACACTTGCATCTCCGTTGGAGGTGCTGGGTGCTGGGCTGTCATTACTGCTGGCGCCACCAACGGTACGGTCTACGGCAGAACCATCGGCGGCGCCGGCACACGCTCCTGCCTCTTCACCCGCTGCAGCTCCAGCACCTGCACCCGCAGTAATGCTGGCCGACGCGCCGGCACCAGCACCCTGGGGGGGTTCCAGCAGCTGTGCGGCAGCAGCGCCGACCGCGCACGCTGAGGGGGGTGCTTGATGCAGGGTTGGACCAGGGACGGAGCTGCTGGGAGTGCCAGCCCCTGATGGGGTGGTGGCCCCTGCAGGCTTGTCTGCCAATGTCTGCGACGCGGCAGCTGCTAGGGTGGAAGATGCCGCACCAGCAGGGGCAGCATGGGGGGTGGACGGTGCAGCTGTCGCCGCCGCCGCCGCCGCCGCAGTACCAGCAGGTACAGCAATAGTTGCAGCGGCAGCGGCAGCGGCAGGGGTTGGGACAGTACCTGCCGCATGGGAGCCCGTAGCCACTTCACGGGAACCAGACCCCGCTGCGGCCGGCCCAGGGCTCCCCGCAGGAACGGCGGAAGCGGCGGCAGCACCCTGCTCAGGTGCCGCCAGGCGTGCGACCAGGGACTCGTACCCAGGCACCGCCGCCTCCAGGTGGTGGTCGGACGCAAACGCCAGCAGCGACCGCAGCAGGCGCCCGTTCCTGGCCTTGTCGTGGTGGGCGACCAGGGCGGCCAGGGAGGGGCCAAGGTCCAGCCCGGCACCCTGCAGGGCGTGGTCGCGGATCACGTGCAGAGCGGAGGGGTGCTTGCGCTCCAGCAGCTTGCGTGCGATGGCTGGTGGTGGTGGCGTGTGTGTGGGGGGGAGATGTAGATAAACAAGTCAGACTCGCATTTGGAGGGCAAGCATGGAAAGTATGGGCGAGATGAGTAGGGATGGGCGAGATGGGTAGGGATGGGCGAGATGGGTAGGGATGGGCGAGATGGGTAGGGATGGGCGAGATGGGTAGGGATGGGCGAGATGGGTAGGGATGGGCGAGATGGGTAGGGATGGGCGAGATGGATAGGGATGGGCGAGATGGGTAGGGATGGGCGAGATGGGTAGGGATGGGCGAGATGGGTAGGGATGGGCGAGATGGATAGGGATGGGCGAGATGGGTAGGGATGGGCGAGATGGATAGGGATGGGCGAGATGGGAAGGGTGGGCAAGTTATAGACAGGACAGGACTAGCATTGCCACACAACCACATGGCGGACTATGGCCGCATGGCGCCCAGAAGACCCGACAGGAAACCGAGAGAAAGCTAGCCTATGGGCGACCAGCCGAGCGACGCCGTTTGGGAGACCAGCCGAGGCTGCCCACAGGTCCGCAGGTCTGTTCATCCTAGGGGGGGTTAAGAACACCTGTCCGCCATGGTAAACGGCCAGGCTATGAGGAGGTAGGACCAGGTGCGTGATGATGCCCTGTGCACCTGATCGCTAGGTATCAGGCGTCGCGCTCACAGGGATACAGGCAGGCCATGAGAAAGCTTAAACAGGCCGGCGATACCAACAACTGGGTGGCAGGACCACATTCCGGACAACAAGTACGCACACCACGGCAAGTACACACGCATGGGCACAAATGTGCACGCACAAGGGCAACAAAATACACACCAGGACCAACAAGTACAACACCATGGCAAGTACATAACACCACGGCAAGTACAGACATCATGGCAAGTACCTGAAGTATGGCAAGTCCACGTATGACGGCAAGCAAGTGCACGCATGTCGACACATACCTGCCGCGGACGACAATAGCCCAAACTCGCGTATGAAGCTCACGCAGGCCACACTGTCGTCCTGGTGCGCGACCACGCTGGCGCGGCAGATCATCTCCGCCAGCTTGTCCGCCGAGAAGAGGCCGTACACATTGAACGCCAGCAGGAAGTGCAGGAGCAAGAAGGTCGCGTGGTTTCTCTCCTTGTCTGCGAACGAATTGGCCGCCAACTGCTGCACGTACGCGTTGGCAAATTGCTTCGCGTCCGCCTCGCATGCGGGTTGACCCGAGGCAGGGACGGCCCCGTCATGCAACGCGACCAAGAGCTGTACGACGACCAGTCGTGCCTTCCAGCGAAGGCTAGCAGGCTGGCTTACGTCTAGCATCTCTTTCATGCACAGCTGGAGGGTATCCAGCACGACGCGGTGGGCGGAGGGCGCCGCATCCGACAAAGCGCGAATAAAGACGCCAATCGCTTCTTTCCCAACTCCAAAATGGCAACTTATTAGACACGTCTTCACGTCGGGCGCGTTGCCAGCTTGCACTAGTCCTCGCAAGACGTTCTCCGGCCCTCCCTCACGCAAATGATCTCCCACTTGCAACCTCGCAAAAGCTTGTTCTTTCTTCCGCAACGCTGCTTCACTGTTGACCAGCCTTACTTCACGCCCAACTAGCTCTCGCTCCCACAGTGTCAGCGTTGCCCGCAGCGCATCCAGTGTGCTCACAGCCCTCTCCACGAGTTCTTTGGCTTTGGTCGCATGGTCAGCAGATGGGTTCACGGACGCTGTGGCTGGGCTCATTTCCCCTGGCATACTCTCATACCCCTTTCGTGCCCTCCACCCAAAACCCTCTACGAAGAAACAAAAAGGCCGGCAGCCATGCGACTAGCCCCCTCCTTTCTCGTCCGCTCGGAAACACGACCATTTGGCACCATGGTTGTGACACTTCGCCCCAATCTGGCCAGGATCTGGCACTTTCATCTGGCAACTGTAAGTCATTACCCGCGAACTTGCGATCGACGCCTAAAATACGGCGTCGAACTCGATCGCGGTAACGCAACTTACCGGTAGAATTAGGCTAGCATCCCACCCCCCATCCTCTCACGACTCACGGACTCTACACAGTGAGCGGGTGGGTTCGAGGTTTTTTCTCCGGGTAAATCAGGGTAAATGGGTATTTTTTATTAACCAATGGGCCGGAATATCGGTAGGTAAAGGGGTACCACGTATTCGGTTGACGTATCGTGGGTTCACTGAGGTTTTTTCCGGTGAAATGGGTGTTAGTTTATTTCCATATAACAGTTAAGGTGACCCAGGTATGCCAAAAATAGACTGAAATGCCTAGTTGTGCCTAAATTGGGGTGCCCGCATTAATAAGGCGCGCCCTGCGACCAAGGTAGCCAGTGTACTGTAGATATATCGTCATCCGGCATAAGTGTAAACTGAAGACCTGGTTCATGCCCATGAGTGCATGGAAGACTTCGAGTGGGCTGGGGGCGTCATTGTTAGGGCCCGCCGGGTCCCATACTTTGTGTTGTTCCGTCGCCAGGAGCCAGTAACGACGCATAGCCAGGTTCCAAGAGGAGATAAACCGGCGGACCACGGCACCTCTCGTGTACGCGGCACGTAACGTGAATACATTCACTGAGGTTTTTGAGCTCAACCGTGAGCAGGCGTGAGTGACTCTACTAAATTCTACTAATTTGAACTTAAGATACTAAAACTGAACTTACTATTATGATGAACTACTTTGAGCTTAGAATGCCGAAATCCTATTCGATCCAACTTATCAGTTAAGCGGCGTGAACACAACTTGCCAAGCCAACCCAACTCAGTTAAGGCATGAATGACTGTACGGCATTCGACAGCTCAGTCTCGTCAACCTACTAGCCCAATCCAGCTGCAGCATGATGTCATGTCCGTGAGCCGGCTAGATCATCCGCACACATGAGCGAGGATACAGTACCTGGCTGTCCGCGACACTCCCGGAGCTAGTGTATACAGGGGGGGGGGTAGACCCCCCCCCCCCCCCCTACCCCCAAACCTGGGGGGGCGGGGGGTAAAGGGTCGGACCCCCCCCCACACACACACAGAAAATGAGGGGGGGGGGGGGGTTAGGGCCGGGGTTTTGGATGCGGCAGACCCCCCCCCCCCCCCCGAAAAAAACGGGGGGGGGGGGGGGGGGTCGCCAGCCAAATTCTTTATTTTGGCTAAGGTGAGGGAGCGGGTCCAAGAACACATCCGTCGCACCCATTCTCCTAGCCCTGGCTATGATGGTAGGCTAGCTGAGCACAACGTGCCTCCAAATTCAGCCACTTGGTTATACAATAACTACTTATTAGCGAATCACATTAGACAACTCATACCTTGACCATTAATTAATTAATTAATTAATTAGGAACATAACTCCGTTGGGAGTGTATGTAGCAAATAGCCCAGAGAAGGGGCATATGGCCTATAATACATTCTAAGCTACTTCCTGCAAGGGTGGGAATGTAGACAACACTTGCTCTAGGTGCACCAGTTGCTCTAGGTGTACAAGAACAAGGGGTCGCCTGCCGACCCCGGCAACTACAGAGGGGTGTGCATTCAAAGTGCCCCCCTCAAGCTTCTTATGCGGCTCATCCTGAACCGCCTGCGCACGGCCCTGGACGGTCACCTCAGCGAGACTCAGCACGGCTTCCGTTCAGGTCGCAACACAGTACAGGCGCTCTTCGCTACTCGCCGCCTGGTGGAGGAACTGCAAAGCCTTCAGCCTGGTGAGTCCCCTTTGCACCTTGTGCTGGTGGACTTCATCAAAGCCTTCGATTCGGTTTTCTGGCCTGCGCTTTGGGACATCCTCGAGTTGTTCCGGCCCGCAAGCTGGCCGGCGCGGTCACCAGCATGCTGCGTTCCATTTTCCGAGTAGGATATGCTGCTCATGTCCGCAATGAGGACCTGTACCAGGGCATGCCCTATATCACCAGCACCATTAAGCAACGCCGCCTGCAGCTAGTAGGGCACCTAGCTCGCACCAACCAGGTAGACACGTCACGTGGCCCCCCCGCAGGACTGCGACCAGCCCAGCCTGGCCGGCACCTCCTGACGTGGGCTGGGCCCAGTGATGTTAGACGCCGCAAGGCCCGCACCTTCAAAGAACAGCTAGTAGAGGACATGGGGGGCCTAGGCCTCTCCGTGATTTGGAAGAAGATGCTGGACAAGGCCAAGTGGGCCCAGGTCATAGAGGACAACGAGCCCCCCCCAGTGGGGAAGCGCCCGCGTGTGCAATCCCGCGGGAGGCACGCCAGATAGCTCCCCCTAGGGCAGCGTGCGGCTGCCTAGATAGATGTTGTAGTTAGAATGCTGTTAGATAGATGTAGTATGTAGCCAATGTAGATAGATTAGACCGGTAGGCATGTTTGCACCCATCCATCCATCCATCGGGGTTAATGCTCCGTGACTCCCCAACGGGAGCACGAGTCTAATTAATTAAGGGGAGGGGGGTCCCATGGAAATGTATCAAAACTGAAGCCCCCTAATAACTACAGAAATGCAACTGACAACCACTGAATGATGTTTGGGGACCATAAACATGATGTTTGTGCATGCATACCACCACTTGTTGGGGGTACTACCCCCAGCCTGTAACGACTAAAAATGATCATCAACATCATCAACAGTCCAATATGAAAGATCTTTTACCTGGGTTACCTTCCTGAGTCGCAGAACTTCAAGTACCCGAGCAACGTTGAGATGGAAATTCCACAGCACGTGATTTAGGGAATCACAACCCCTTGTAGACACAAAGACAAGCTCGTGTATAGACGGCCTCTGTGGAACTGAAGGTCGTCTATAGCCAAGGGGCTCTTATGGATTGGACAACAAAGCCAAGCTTTATTATACCATGGTGAATCAAAACCAACGTAGCAACAATGGCGACCCCACGTCCTTGATATCGACGTGCTTGTCGAGCTTGCTCCAACCTTAGCCTGAAGAGAACCAATCAGAACCATGGAATCCTATGCAAGATCTTCGTATCCATCCTAGTCACACAAAACAGAACAACACCACACACAGCCTGGCAGAATCTTTCCATGAGATCCCAAATCTGTCGTGAGCACTGAAGTCCCAAAGGAGCATTTAAGACTCAATAGTACCAACTAACAAACTACAACCCCACGTGGATCAGGCCACGACCAATGAGGGCCCCTATCAGTAGTATCAGCCAACAAACTACAACCCTACGTGGATCAGGCCACGACCAATGAGGGTTCCTATCAGTTGGCTGACAAAGTATCAGCTCCAAGTACCATCGTCTTAGAAACCTCATAACTTTCTCAATACTGATCCAAAAGTCCTCGAATAAAAGCCAAACATTCACAAAACAAAGGATGTAACAACAAAGTCATTTTTGCTTGTTACATATCTCCCCCTCAAAACTGGACCTCCCAGGTCCAATAGCCAACTCTTGAAGGCAGAGGAACATTGAACAGAAATCCACCATCTCTTGGGAAAAGCAGATGGGTTTTTACATCCCTGAAAACAGGGCCTCCTATCTCATAACATCTAGTCACAGGTCTCTACAGCAAACAAGTCACTACCTTATCTACTATAAAGCCAGATAAAACACTTCTCATAATACAAGGTCTTTCATTCAGCATCCTGGAACCTGGAACTCTGGACTGGAACATCAGAATCTGGACTGGAGCCCCCTCCCCCATCATCCATCCTGGAATCCCCCCCTCACACCACAATCCAAAGCACCTTCCATACTCTTCCCCCATCCTTCCCCATCCTCTTCCTGCACAGCTCTGTTCTTCACAGGCTATACCAATCCCCATTCACCCCATCCTTGCCCCTGGTCCCAAACAAGGGAAACTGCTCCACCATGTGAACCAGGGCTGGCCAGTTCCTGCTGACCTGCAGCACCATGCACGTCTCTGCAGCCCCTGCTGCCATCTGGGCAACATAACGCAGGCATGTCCCTGGGTAGGAGAGAAGCACCACAGACTGGCTCTCAGGATCCATCACCCAAGTAGAAGACGTCTTGTGCCTGCTCACCCATGACCTGTACGCCCACCAGAACTGGAGAAAGGTCTTGACCACTGACCACTTAGCACCTGTCAAAGGCACCAACACCCTCAATGGGGTCAGACGAACCTTGAGCTCCATGGTGAACTTAGGCAACCCTGGGCTGCAGAAAAGGTTGGATGTCTCCAAAGGGAAGCACCCATTGACCGAGCTGGAAGAAGAAGGAGCCAAGTCAAAATCTCCCTGCTGCACTGAAAACTCCAACAACTCCATGTAGGAGGCCTCACCCATGCTCACTGGCTGGAACTGCATGAAGGCTCCTTTCAAAGCCTCAGGCAAGGTGGTCAACATATCCTGCCCCTCTACAGGTCTCATGTCAATCTCAGGTCCTGGAGTCAAGGAAAACATCCTGTGCAACAGGTGGCCCACAAAAGGAGAGCCAATCTCATATAGGCTGGTGTGCAACTGAGACAAGACCTCCTCCACATAACCCTCAGGGCTCACTTCCCCCTCCTCCCTGTTAAGGGCAGCCACTGCCTTGGCCAGCGTCTCACAATGCTCACAAGGTCCCGTGCACTTCCTGTGATCCACATAGGCCACCACATTCTTGACAGGTACCACATGACGAGGAATCTGAATGATGGGAGTGCTGCTGGAGCTGAGAGCTATGTTAACACCACTCCCCATCTGGGGCTGGGACAAGGACAACCCCTGAAGAAGCTCCTGTAGCCTATCCTGCTTGGAGATCACTGAATGCAAGAGCTTGTTAATGGTATCCATCTGCTGACCCCTCCTAAGGTCACGCCTGACAATATTGTCAAACAGGGATTCCACATAACTCATGGGGTTGGGTGTTTCTGGATGCATACCCGTGACCCCTTCCTCCGTGGTGGCGCCCAGGCCCAAGTTGGGGTACGTGAACTCCTCCTCCATCTGGGACCACACAGCATGCACGAAGAAACCATTCGTTAGTCCTGAGATATAGGAAGGGGAGCAGTGGTTTGCACCAACCCAGTATACCAAGAAGGAAGAGTGAGCCCCTTCTTTTGGCAATACTCCTGGACCACTTCATGGCAGTGAGTCAAGTCAGACAACCACAGCCATGTGGCAGTAGACTCTAACTCTCCTTTCCAGTGCACCTTAAACTGTAGCTGCTTGGTCCTACCCTTTCCTTTGACTCTGTGAGCCACCAGCTGCTCCACTTCATATATCCTCTCCCCCTCAGTATCCAGCTCAAATGGTAAGGGAGCAGAAAGGCGTCCCTGCAAGGTATTGCGTTTATACAGTTTGAGCTGGGCCAGGTGAAACACGTTAGTCTTAAGCCTCCAGTGGGAAGGCACCTGGACTTGCACTACAGTCCCATAGTGGAAGGTGTCCAGGACAGGGTAAGGTCCCAACCACAAGGGTTGCAGTTTCCTGCATTGCTCCTTTTCAGGTAGCACACGATTAGCCTCCAAGAGCACCAGGTCACCAGGAGCCACAAAGGTGTGTGTAGCCAACATCTGTTGCCAAGCATTGTTTAAATACTTGTCCTGTGCATGCAACATCTGAGCAGCCACCATACTGTGAGCTTCCTGGAAGGATGCAATCAACTGGTGGACAGAGGTTAGGCGTCTTCTGAAGGGGCCTTCAGCATCCCTATCAGGTAACTCCAGGTCAAATGGAGTCAAGGGGCACTGGCCATGGCAAATGACAAATGGAGACATTTGGTGAGGAGCCAGGGGTGAGTTGTTGATGGCAAACTCTATGAAGGGAAGTTTCTTGTCCCATTCCTTGTTATCATGGGTACAATAGTGCTTCTGGCATTCCCGTACAATACGGTTCAGCCTCTCCACAGCCCCCGTGCTGGCACACCTGTATGCTACTCCAAAGGCCAACTTAGTGTCTAGGATGTCAAAGAAGGACTTCCAAAACCCAGACATCAGTTAGGTTAATATTGTGCGGAAACCTTTTTGCCACTTGGGCTTCTCAGGTTCCGCACAATATTACCGGCGATAACCACTCGCCGGACACTCAAGTTCACACCGGTGTGAACTTGAGTGTCCGGCGAGTGGTTATCGCCGGTAATATTGTGCGGAACCTGAGAAGCCCAAGTGGCAAAAAGGTTTCCGCACAATATTAACCTAACTAAAACCTAGCCTCTTGGGGCGAGGACGAATCACTAGGCTCGGAACACCCGTATGCATGAATATGATCGAATATAAGCATCTCGTTGGTGCAAATATCGATATGAATATGATCGAATATGAGCATCTCCTTGGTGCGCATATGATTAGAGCCGGGTGCCAAATCGGAACGAATTATTCCCCAAATAATCCGCTTCCGAGTGGATTCGAACCTGCGCCCCGCAAGGATCCAGGTCTTAGTTAGGTTAATATTGTGCGGAAACCTTTTTGCCACTTGGGCTTCTCAGGTTCCGCACAATATTACCGGCGATAACCACTCGCCGGACACTCAAGTTCACACCGGTGTGAACTTGAGTGTCCGGCGAGTGGTTATCGCCGGTAATATTGTGCGGAACCTGAGAAGCCCAAGTGGCAAAAAGGTTTCCGCACAATATTAACCTAACTAAGACCTGGATCCTTGCGGGGCGCAGGTTCGAATCCACTCGGAAGCGGATTATTTGGGGAATAATTCGTTCCGATTTGGCACCCGGCTCTAATCATATGCGCACCAAGGAGATGCTCATATTCGATCATATTCATATCGATATTTGCACCAACGAGATGCTTATATTCGATCATATTCATGCATACGGGTGTTCCGAGCCTAGTGATTCGTCCTCGCCCCAAGAGGCTAGGTTTTAGTTAGGTTAATATTGTGCGGAAACCTTTTTGCCACTTGGGCTTCTCAGGTTCCGCACAATATTACCGGCGATAACCACTCGCCGGACACTCAAGTTCACACCGGTGTGAACTTGAGTGTCCGGCGAGTGGTTATCGCCGGTAATATTGTGCGGAACCTGAGAAGCCCAAGTGGCAAAAAGGTTTCCGCACAATATTAACCTAACTACATCCACAAGGGATCCTGGTCAGTGATGATTACACGTGGCATGCCATGCAATCTGTACACTTCCTTCATGAACAACTCTACACACTGGGCAGCTGTGAGATGGGCATTGCAGGGGATGAGGTGGCACATTCTAGACAGCCTGTCCATCACCACTAGTATCCTGTCATTGCCAGCATCAGAAACAGGCAAGCCACAAATGAAGTCCATGGTCACACTGATCCAGGGTCGAAGGGGAATAGGCATGGCCATAGGAAAGATAGGCACTGCCTGGGTCCTAACCTTATTCCTTTGGCATGAGTCACAGGAAGCCACATAGGCTTTGATATCACGAAACATGCCAGGCCACCAAAACCTCTCTTGTACTTCATGGAGGAGCTTAGCATACCCAGGATGACATGCAGTCACGTCGTCATGGAAGCAATGCAACACAGTGGGAATGGCCATTTCTGGCACATAACCTTCCTGGTTACTACATGATCTGCATCCTGGGTGTGGACATACAGGACTCCCTCCCAGTACTCCACAGGTCTGTTACCAAAGCTTCCTTCCTGAATGGCCTTAGTGGCCAGGTCCTCAGTTTTAGTGAAGGCCTTAATCACGTCCAGCAGGGCTATACTCATGGGGTTAGGTAGGACTAGCTGTTTGCCAGGTCCTAAAGGCTGCAGCTGCAGCACCTCACCCTCCTGCAGGTGACTAGTGACTAGATGCTTGGATGACAGAACATCAGCCACAGGTGTACGTGACTTCCCCTTGATCTCAGCTGCCAATCCTCTAGACTTGGTCAGCATCCCTGGCTCCAGTATCCACTTCCTGGGCCGTCCCTTCCCCTCCTAGGATTCTCTGTGCTTGGTTGTGTAGTGAGAGTGGGCTGGCTGCTAGCAGAACCTCCCTAAGACTGCTCTGCAGTGACTGACCCCACCCTGGACGCCTGTCGACCCTGGGACAAGCCCTGGTCAATGAGCATCTCGTGACTAAAGCTAGCCTCTACAGGGTGTGGGCTCAGCTTGGAGGTTTGCTGGTTAGCTGCCTGTGCCCTGGTGACAGCACCACACTCTACTACAGAAACCATGGCAGCACAAATATCCAGATCCTCGTGAAATGTCCCATCAGATCCCTTCTTCTAGAGAGGGCGTCTGGCACCACATTCTGTGATCCTGGGACATACTGCACAGAGAAAGGATAGAATCCCCCTAGGTACTCCATCCACCCAGCCATCCTCTTACTCATCCTACTCTGTTCTAGCACGTGCACCAAGGGCCTGTGGTCAGTCATCAGGGTGATAGACTCTTGCCCTAGCCCATCTGTAGCACTGCTAGCCACAGAAAACTGAGCTCCCTTCAACAGATGCTCCCACTTGTGACATGCTACCACTAAACCCAGCAACTCCTGCTCGTGTACAGGGTAGTTACGTTCAGCTGAGCTCATGGTTTTAGACATGTACTCCACTGGCTGTGGTCCATAGCCATGGTCTTGCATCAGCACAGCACCTATGGCGCCTTGAGAGGCATCTGACCTAACCTGATAAGGTAGATCTGGGTTGGGACCCACTAGCACAGGGGTGGATGTGAGCTTCTGCTTCAACAGGTCAAAGGCCTGCTGACACCTATCTGTCCACTCAAACTGAACATCCTTCTTGATTAACTCAAGCAAGGGGGTGGAGATGGCAGCCATGTCAGGGATAAAACGCCTGTACCACCCACCATGCCCAGGAAGGACTTGACATCATGTGCAGACTGCAACACAGGCCACTCAAGGATGGCAGCAATCTTAGCATTGTCAGGTGTCATACCCAAGGAACTCAACTTGTACCCTAGGAACCCCACTTCATGCCCCCACTCCACCTTAGACCTCTTGACAGACAAGTGGTAGTGCTGGATGACCTTCAGACCTCCTCCACGTTCTCCAGATGCTCCTTGAACGTCTTTGAGTGCACCAGGATGTCGTCCATGTAGGCCACCACGCAGGTCCTGAACACGGGTCTTGCAGGGTCACACAGGTGGGCAATGTCTTTGAACCTGGGATTCCTGAGATCAGGGGAGATCTGAGGCAGAGAGTTCCCTGTCAGATGGCCAAAGATAGCATTCACAAACATCTGCATAGTAGCTGGGCTGTTGGAGGCCCCCATGGGCATCACAGTCCACTGGAACTGACCCCAGGGTGTGGAGAATGCAGTTTTTGGAATGTCCTCAGTAGCTATCCTGATCTGCCAGAACGCGTGTCTAAGGTCAAACTTGGTGAAGTAAGATGATCCAGCTGTCCTCTCTAGCAGCTCATCAATCCGTGGCAAGGGATACTTGGACTTCACGTGACCTTGTTCAGGCCTCTCAGATCAATGCACAACCGCCATCCACCATCATGCTTGGGGACAAGCAAACACCCAGAGCTGAAAGGACTATTGGCAGGAGAATGAGTCCAGCTTCCAACAGCCTGTCAAGATCACCTTCAGCTCTGCCATCTCAGCTGGCCCCATCCTGTACATGGGAACAAAGGGAGGCCTGGCACCATCCACAAGCTTGATGACATGAGTGATTGGCCCTTCAGGGGGTACTGTGGCATTTTGTCCTCAAAAATGGCAGCAAACCTGTCCAAAAGGGCGTCATGCAGCTTCTGCTCCTCCTCTGTGACAGCTGGTACTGGGTTCACAGCATTCACCGTGTGGCCATGAGTCTCATCAGAGGGTGAGTTGGGAACCAACTGTAAGAGAAAGACGTGTTCCACTGGGTAAGTAGCCAGGTAAGACAAGGTGTGATTGGCAGACCATACGTGCTTAAGTAAGGCAGCACGTTTCTCTTCCAGTGAAGGCACCTTGACGTCCTCCTTGGCACCTGCAACCCCTCTCCCATCATTGACAGCCTCATTAGTAGAACAGCACTCTGTGACTGGTCTTTCTCCCCCCTTAATCACTGTGGTGGCGTCCCACACTGACCCATCCTGAAACTGCACCACCTTCTCAGACCACAAGATGGCAGGATTAGCAGACTCCAACCATGGCATCCCCAAATCACATCAGCAGCAGTGAGTGGAATGACATCTGCTGTGACAGACAAGGTTTGACGTGAGCACACTTGAAAAAGCAGTTGCACGTAGCCAGGTGAGTTACTCTGCCTACCATCAGAATATTGGACCTTAACAGGCACAGGGTGGGGGAGCACTGGTAGATGCAGCTCCTGCACCAAGGAAGTGGAAATGTAGTTACTTCCTGCACCTGAGTCAATCATGAAGAGACATAAAGGCTGAGCCAAAGGGACTGGCACGTTCAACAGCCTAGCCTGGAACTTCAAGAGTTGACTGGGAATAGGAGGGCCCAATGGGGTGGTGGAATCAGAGGCAAACAAGTTGTTCACAGGACGGACATGCACAGCAGGCAAACCAGTTAACTCCACCGCTGGACGTAGTCCTGGGGGCTCCACTAGTTTTTTGGCAGCTCAGGAGGATGATCTGAGACGAGCTCCCCACTGAAGGCTGCACCTGCTGATCCTCTATGCCGTCTGCCTCCCCTTCTCCCTCCTCCTCCTCTGCTAGGAGGTGCCACAGGGCGTTGACCATCCGACGCCTGTCTTGCCTGTTGAATCCCTTGGGCTGGAATGGTCCCTTGCCCGAAGCCTGGAAGTTGGGTCTAAACCCAGGCTGTGCCCTGTGGTCGCTCTGGCTCACCCCAGGAGGGAAATGGGTGGTCTGGTGAATGGAAGAACCCCCTGAGGACCCTTGGTGTCGCTTGGGAACTGGTCTCGCTTGGGGCAATCCCGTGCAAAGTGTCCCAGCTGGCCACACGTGAAACAGGCTCCTTTGGACTGCTCCATGGCACTGAGCTCCTCCATCACAGCGTTCAGCTGGTTCAGGGGCTTCTTAACAGCAGGCGCCTGGTTGCCTGCAGCAGGCTCCCACTTGAGGGAAAAGTCAGGGACACGGCACAGCGTGAGGGCATAAGACAGCACAGTATCCCACTTCCACTCGACATAGTCGAAAGGGGAGAAATGCTTGTCAATATCCACCCTGACTTGAGGGGAGAGCCCATGCAGAAACCTGTGAAGAGCTTCAGAATCAGAGCACTGGGGGATTTTGGCCCTCAGGTTGGTAAACGTCTCTACGTATTGTGGTAGTGTCAGGCCAGACTGAGTACAGTTGGCCAACGCGTCCCGGTCCAGACGGAGCTGGTCCTGGGGAAGGAGAAAACGTCGAAATGAAAGCATGAGAGATGGCAAATCCTTGCAAGTATTACCTGCTGAGGATCGTAAAAACTCATCAAACCTGTCGGCTGCACTGTCGCTCATTCGCTGTCGAACCATCTTCTTCTGGATGTCCAGGGAAAGTCGTTCTTCCGCTCGTTTGCCGTAGTTAGCAAAGTGGATAGCGAACACATCCTGGAATCGAGTAGAGAAATGATCGAAACTGCGGTGGGTTAGATTGGTGAGCGACAGCTTGTCTACGGATTCGATTTTTGGAAATGGCGGGGCGGAACCTTGATGCGGTGGTATAGTGACGGTCACGGGGACGTCGCTGGCGGGGGTGGTGAAGGTGACCGAGGTCGTCTGCGCTGGATCCTGCCTATCGCTATCCTGCGTCTCATTCCTCGTAGTAACTGCGGTACTATTAGGTAAAACCCTTCCGTCACCCAACCGAGGAGCCTCTCTCCCCAATCCAGCAACCATGTCACGCATGGCCGCCTCCTCCTCCTCAATTCTCTGACGAAGTCTTCCCACATCCTGTTCCACCTCCTCCACCATCTTTCTATACATCGCTGCGTGTTGTTCATCGTGTAATAATCTGATTTTAGCTGCTGAGAGGCGATCCGCTGCAAGTCTGGTCCCGTCTCTTCCAGGCGTGGTATTTAGCGGGAAAAGAAATGAAGAAGATGCACTCCGCACAGGACTTGTTCGCGCGCTTGGAATCCTGGGCGACAGTGACGCTCCTCGACCCACGCCTGTCAGCGATGGCTCGCCTGGTTGGAGACCAGATGCAATGACGGAAAACTTGGGCCCTATGGACAACGAGGGCCGCCTCACTTCAGACATAGAAGTACGGTTGAAATCAAGTTGACGCCGTGGAGTACGAGCAGTTGTCTCAGCACCTTCCCTAGCAATGGGTTCCAGAGATGATGACGGATCTCCAAACCTTGATTAGTAGGGGGTAAAGGTGATTGTGTCTTCGAACTACTCATACTTCCACATGGAGTCGCGATCGTCTGCCTAGTAGAGACAACGGTTACGGCTGACTTCTAGTGTTACAGAGCAAGACAGTCACATCAGGATGTGTCTCAGTCTGTAACACCGTAAGTTTTCCGCAACTCTATGAATCTTCTCGGATGACAGACATCTGATCAACGTTGTACTACCCGGAAGGTTGCGACTTCAAGAGAAACACCAAAGTAGAGATCCTCCGATACCAATGTAACGACTAAAAATGATCATCAACATCATCCACAGTCCAATATGAAAGATCTTTTACCTGGGTTGCTTCCTGAGTCGCAGAACTTCAAGTATCCGAGCAACGTTGAGATGGAAATTCCACAGCACGTGATTTAGGGAATCACAACCCCTTGTAGACACAAAGACAAGCTCGTGTATAGACGACCTCTGTGGAACTGAAGGACGTCTATAGCCAAGGGGCTCTTATGGATTGGACAACAAAGCCAAGCTTTATTATACCATGGTGAATCAAAACCAACGTAGCAACAATGGCGACCCCACGTCCTTGATATCGACGTGCTTGTCGAGCTTGCTCCAACCTTAGCCTGAAGAGAACCAATCAGAACCATGGAATCCTATGCAAGATCTTCGTATCCATCCTAGTCACACAAAACAGAACAACACCACACACAGCCTGGCAGAATCTTTCCATGAGATCCAAATCTGTCGTGAGCACTGAAGTCCCAAAGGAGCATTTAAGACTCAATAGTACCAACTAACAAACTACAACCCCACGTGGATCAGGCCACGACCAATGAGGGCCCCTACTATCAGTAGTATCAGCCAACAAACTACAACCCTACGTGGATCAGGCCACGACCAATGAGGGTTCCTATCAGTTGGCTGACAAAGTATCAGCTCCAAGTACCATCGTCTTAGAAACCTCATAACTTTCTCAATACTGATCCAAAAGTCCTCGAATAAAAGCCAAACATTCACAAAACAAAGGATGTAACAACAAAGTCATTTTTGCTTGTTACACAGCCATACACCGGCTATGAGCTAAAAATAGAAAAAAACGCTGTCCGGGGCACATCTTGCCCAGAACAGTGGGAGAACCCGTTGCATGAAAAAAGTAATACCCATATAAAAATGTCATGGGACATGGTTTCTACCTAATTGGATCAACAAAATCAGCACATCCCTTTGAGTTATTAATTTTTGGGCCAAAAATACGCTTTTTTAGGCGGGGCGTCCCCATACACACTCATAACACATCAATTAGGCCTAAAAAGTGATAGTCAAATTTTGTCATGACCATAGAACGCACTGTCAAAGTTTGGTGGCATTCTGAGCTCAGCTGTAGCAGTTATTAATTTTGGCAGTTGGCCACCTGTGCAGACGCTAAGGAAGGCATTAGTGAGTATTAAGGCACACTAACACTTCCTATGCCATCCAAAAGGCTCCTGACCATGCCCAATTCGACCACAATGTACAAGGAGGTGGCTGGGCACGTCATGTGCCCTTGCCTTACCTCGACACGGGCAACCTGTTGCGTGTGTGCACAACAATGAGGCAGGTAGCTCTACATGCCTAGCCGACACTTCTAAAGCATATTCCAGGTTTATGGTGTGGGCATCATCCCAAAACCAAGCTCAAACACACCCTAGAAAGCCATATCCACTAACTGCCCAACAAGGGTAACAACAGACAGTCCACAGAGAAAGCAGAATTATCATACATGCTGCTTGCCAAGGCTTCTCACCAAGGTTACCTTGCCTTGCTAGCATATGAATTAGGGCTCTCCCATTTTAGTGGGAGAAAGGCCAACAAGACAACGATAACCCCTACCTACGTGCAGTTCCACCCATGCAGTATGCCCCTCAGAAAAACCACTGCCACCTTTCTTTCCAGCGCAATTGTTGGCCGCGTCAATATTCACACAAAAACTGAGTGCTGTTAGCAATCTCCTTCCAAGAAACCACTCAGCAAATCCCTGACAACTTGACGATATGCCACGGTCACGCTTTGACACGTCCCAGCCATGCAACGTACATAAACACCACTGAAAGGTGCCAGGAATCTGGCGATGCGCAGCACGGAATGGCATTATTCCTGGCGCTAACTGCACGGAAAGAAGCCGAAAACTTGCGTTGATAACCCATAAAGGAAGCGAAACATTCATAGGGTCACGCTGAGCACACGATCGTACCATTACCGGCATTGTCCTTCGCCCAGCGGCGCAGGAAAGAACAACCTTCCATGGAATAATAAGACGCGCATCCCGCGAGCCTGGAGAGTGTCTTACCGATCATGACGGAAATCTTGCCGAAACCCAGCAAATTTTTTAAAGCTTTACCAATAACAATTTAAACGCATCCTTGACGCTAGGTAAAGCCCATAAAACCTGACAATCACCGCCGCCAGCGTGCATTCTAATTTATTCCTCTCGACGAAAACATCAGATTGGACCCCCGTGGCGATGGTCATCAGTAAAATCATCGACACTGCAAAAAACGCGAACTCCGCTACGAAGTAGTATCATTTACTCATCGTCTTTAAGATTCGCTCAGTTTCTCTGCATTCCGCGAGCTATCTTTTTCTACTCTGCCTGAAAGCACGTCGCCATGGCCAGCTCCGGTAGGGGTGCGCGCACCGTGCAGTGACCACTTTTTCACGGTACGGACGGGTACCGCGAATTTTTCGGCGCCAAAAATTATCGCGCCGGGACCGTCGATCCCCTTAATTAATTAGGTGCACCAGGGCACCTGCACCCTCATGGTCTATCACGCTATGCCCAGCTAAGGGGGAGCATGCCATGTGGGGGAAGATCATCATGGCTATACAAGAGCTAGGGCATGGCTTCTCAGCAGAGAGTGACTCCCTGCATGGGCACTGCATAAAGCTAGGCATCATCTGGGGTGTGGCACATCATAGGCACACATGTACATGATTAAAAAGGCTAGGCCTAAGCTGGTATAGTGCCTATAGTAGGCGGGCATGTACAAGGCCACTGTCTAACTATTCTACACTACTGCTGCTGTATTCCCCTAGGCTGGGGCTTCTGGAGTCGCTGGGGCCGCGGTGGTCGAGGGGGTCGCGTGCCAGGGCTTGTGGCCGACGTAGATGGCCGCCCCCTTCCAGTACACCGGCTGCCCCGCCTTGGTGTGCCGGAGCTGGAGGTAGGTCGGCCATAGCTCCCGTCGCCGTTGTTGCTGCGCCAGGGTCAAGTCGTCGTCCACGGTGAAGGGAGTGTTCTCGAGCCGCTTGCGGCGTCTGAGAAACGAAATCTTGTCCGCTGGGCTCTCAAAGATGAGAAGAAGCGGAGGCGCCCCGGCCTTACCCCGCACGCGGGGGAGGCGGTGGGCGGTCAGCTTAATCTCACCAAGGATCGAGGCCCATCCATGCGTGCAAGGATTTTGCTCTCAAACGCACGTGCAAGCTTCTCGGAATTCTCACCTTCCTCCATGTTGAAGTTCTTGACGATGACGTTGAGGCTGCGCTTGGCGAGCTCGGCCTCCTCGCGGAGGTCAAGCGTCTGCCGTTGGAGCTGGGCTGCGACGGCGGAGGTGGTGGAGGTGGTATATGTTGCAAGCATGTCCGCCCAGGTCGTGATGGGAGGAGCACCTTGACCATGATCGATCATTTTCTAGATTAGATTAGCTTAGTAGAGTTATATTAGTTCGGTTTTGCGGCTCTGCCCACCTCCATCCATCCAGCAAGGGAATATGTGCTACATGATCTCCCAACGGAGTCATGTTATAATTTAATCTACATTTTTATTTAATGATCATGTTGGACCCGGCCGCGCGACTCATAAGATTAATTAACTTTTGATGATCATGCTGCCTTTTAAAATTAAAAATTAAATTAAATTACATTACTCAGTCGGGAGATTTTAAATATTAGACTAAAAGAGACAATCATTGGTAGACATAAGGTGACAAAGAAGGTTCCAGCCGTGTTCAGCCCGTCTCACGTTGCGAGACTGAACAGTGAACAAGTCTCGCGTGCAGACACGTGTGTAGTACTCCTACACACACAGATCTCGAATGATTTATCTAGTACCAAATCCGAAAGGCTTGCATCACTCCCCGGAAAGGAGACTTTTGCGGATGACTGTAGGTGTAAGTTGGCGATGCGCTAGGGTCCGGAAACGTCCGTCCTATAGTCAGCGAAAGTTGGTGCGAGAGGTCCCCAGTTCCATTCCGGTCGGATTCACTTGCAGATCGCGTTTTCCGCGTTTTCCGCTGACCGGCACTGAACGCAACTGGTTTTCACCTTTGCGGCGTGCCAAATCAGAATAAGCTGACACTACATTTATGCCAAGTGTGTAAACCAAACTGAATGTAATACCAGGAATAAGGATAGCACGTGTAATAGGGATAAGGATAGCACATGATCATAGTCGTCGTTGTTCACAAGACTGACAGGCCTTGAGGCCGACATGGATGAAAATTGCAGAGGGGTGATCAGTGAGCGGCAGTGGCCAGGGAGGCAACTTCGGTGATGAGCGGCCACCACTCCGCACCCCTTTTTGAGTTCTTGAGTGACAGCACTCACAGCGCGGGTGAATTCCCGCCTCGCAGCGCGGGAGAATTCCCGCCTGGGAGAATATAAAATATAATAATAATTATTATTATTATATTTGGGGGGGGGGGGACGTAACCCCCCCCCCGGCCCCCTAAAAAAAATGGGGGGGGGGGGGCGGGGGTCAAGACCCCACCCATGCACCCCCCAACCCCGGAAACGGGGGCCCCGGCGGGGGGTGGTATGCACAAGCTCCGGGATCTGTCGCGGACAGCCAGTTGCAGGGATCGGGCGGGTCGCTCGGTGCTGCAATGGATACGTGGTAGCCAAGAATGCTTGCGCAATATATGTCACGGACGCGAGCTATGTCATCCGGGCACCCACTATGCACAATACCGGTGACGTGCGCAAGGAATTTGTTTTCTGCGCATTTTCGACAAAGGCTAGTGACCGGGGGGGGGACACTAGCACTTGCAGCATAAGAGCGGACGAAAGTGCACGTGCGCGCGCGCCGGGCCAGGCACGGCTGGGCGCGCAGCACTGACGCACTTGAGCGGACGGCAGCACAAGTGCGCAGCGTCGAGAGGATCATACGCGAGTTATAGTGGACAGCTGGAGCTGGAGCTGGAGCTGGAGCTGGAGCTGGAGCTGGACTGCTGGACTTCAACAGCGCCGAGGCTATTGACAGGCCAGGTGTCTTTGTGGTGTAGAATAGCGGGTCAACGTTATGAGGACTGGACAGAAAATGGAAAAGGACAATTTGCGGTGCGGAGCCAGATCGCTGGAATGACTGCGAAATCGCTGGCAGCCCTACAAAGGGATTTCTTCTAGAAAGGAAAGATTAGAAGCAATGTTTGCTGGGCCACTCACACGCAAGGTGTGAGCGTGCAGATTGTTTGAAGGATATTATGCTTCGACCTTGGTGGTCGTGACTAAATGCCGGACATTCCCAGGGACAGAAATGCCGGAGCCTCTAGGAGATGAGATCGGCAACAGGGTAGCAATTTAGATTTGTCGGGATGCCTTCCTGTTTTTGTTGGCATGTGTGGTAGTAAGCCAGGACGGCAACTGGAATGCGGTTTCTGTTTGCATGGTTCAGGCAGCAAGATAGTTTTGGCATTCCTGGCTGGACTGACAAGTGTGGCGTGTGTCATGCGTGTGGCATGACGAATGGTTTGATTCATAGTCGAAGAGGACTCTCACGTAGCGTGTAGTCTCTTCGAGTCTCTCGTTAGTGGCCTTCGTGTTTCTCCCTTTCCTTGGGAGCAAGGCCGGTAGCATGTCATGGAGCGCTGCCTAACTGCGGGCTCGTGAGCATGGAGTGCATCGATATTGAGACTATCAACGTGTTGTAATTGTATTAACTTTCTCAATAAATTCCGCATGTGCGGCTTCATCATCAGACTGTGCAAAGTGTGTGTTGTGAAAACATTGTTCTATATCAGGGGAGGAAAAAGCATTAAGGTGGTCATCAGGCACGAGGGACAATTCCTTGTCCTCGGCTGAGAACTCTCCTTTCGTTACTCGAAGAGACTACCCGGTAGTCTGCTTCCTCCTGTTCGAAGCCAAGACGTTGGCTTTAGTGTTTATCAACCATCAGCAGTACAGGGAACGGCCTGGCTGACAGTTTGTAAAGGAAGTGTCTTGAGACAGATTTTAAGAAAATAGAACTAGCCAGAATTTGCTGGCTCTTGTCTTTTTCTGGCAGGCTAACCTAGGCTTGTTGGTTCTTGTTTTGCCCATCGGTCAGCTGGTGCATGCCACTGACGCGAGCGCAGACTCGAGCCATGGCGGATGCAAATAGAGCAGATGCCAACACGTCCGCTCCGGGGTCGAATGGCGGAATTCCTCCCGCCGTACCCGCAGTGGGTGAGAGTCGCGACCAAGAAGCGCCGCTGAGTATGGTGGCGCTGTTCGCGCAGATGCAAGCGCAGATGCAGCAACAGTCGCAACAGTTGCAGCAGCAACTGGCGCTGCAGATGCGGGAAGTGACCGACAGATTGGTGGCCGTAGAGGGTCGTCATCTGCAGTCCACACCATGGGACGGGCAGGCATCGATGCCGGGCCCAAGTGGTGTTGCCGCGGAGCCGAGGGAGCGGGACCAGCCGCCAACCTCAGGTAATGCGGCGGGAAGGGCTCCGATGGAACCGGGGGTTTTGGCTGGGTCGCTAACCCAACACGACTTGCTTGGTGAGGCGGATGGTCAGCCACGGGGCGAGTATACGCTGGCGCCCAGGCGCCTGCCTTTCGATCAAGCTCGAGACGGATTGCACGAGGAGAACGGGGCAGGGCTGGCGCGCGCGATGGACCCACGCAGGGGTGCACCAGGACGCATGCTGCCAGGCGGGGTCTCAATTCCGTTTGGGCGAGGCGGTGGGGCGCTGACCGGCGGGTCGACTGCACGGTGGTCAAGTGTGCCAATCGGGCGCATTCCGCCCATGGAGGACATAACCACGCCGCTGGCTTTCCGAGTACGGGAGGCAGCACGCCCAAGCACGCTGGCGCAGGGACGCGCAGCTCAGCGACCGCCGGAGGATGCCGATGGGGTGCAGTACCCGCAAAGGGTGCGCCTCATACCTGAAGGCGCGAAGATGCCCACCCTACCACGGGTGGACATGCGCGAGAAGTTCTCCACAACCGGCAATCTGGCCACGCTGGCGCAGGCCTACAACGCGTACAAGTCATGGATTGATCTGCAATACATGACTACGCAAGGCGCTGTAATGCATGAGTTTGTCATGAACAACATGCATTTCTTCTTTCACGGCCTTACGCTGAGGCGAGTGGCTAGGCTGGTGGAGCAGTGGAGAGAGGTCTCGCTGTACACGCGTCACACGGACGTGTGGTTCGGCTTCGACGGGCGTGGCCAGCCCGACTATGACAACATCATGTATGGTGTCGACCCTGCCGAGGAACTGTGGGGCCTCCTTCGCCAGGAATACCCGGTGGAGACCATCAAGGCAGAGCGTGAGTGGCGCAGTTTCAAGATAGCCGAGGGTGAAACCCCGGAGCAATCTTACGAGCGCCTCATGGAGTTCGCCGGCGAAGTGGAGGACTGGTCCGAAAAGCTGGCGTGTCAGAAATGGCTGCAAGCGCTAGGCTCCAAGGAGATGGAGCTGCCCACGCCGCCCAACGGCCAGCCGTGGCGATTGCGGTCACTGTGCATTGAGGTCAGGGCCATGATGCGACGACACGCGCAAGGCCGGATCTCGGTAAGCACGGTGGTGGCCGAGCTGCAGGCCAAGGTCGACGCGCTGACCAAGGCCAAGTCGGGTGAGTCGTCTGCCACAAGACAAGCGCGCCCGCAAGGCGGCCACGGTGCTAGCAGGAACCAAGGGGGGTCTCGCAACGCCTCATCGCATGATGCAACCCAGGGTAACGCCGCTGGCGGCAACAAGGACGCTGCCGCTCCGCCGACGCGAGCTGGGGGGGCACGTCCTCACAGACGGGTAGGACGGATGCGCGCAAATCGGGCTGCTTCCTGTGCGGTCAGGATGGGCACATCAAACGTGATTGTCCCAAGGCGTGTAAGAAGTCACACCCGGCAACGGTCCGCACCCATCTGGCGGGGCAGTGCCCAGCGCCGGGGGTGCACTTTGCGGACGTGGAGGACAAGAAGGTGGACGCGGGGGTGGTCATCATTCAGCCGACGGGCGAGGCGGGGGGCGTGAAAGGGAGGATGGGGGATCGCAGGTTCAATACAGGGACGAGGAATTCTGGCGGCCAGCCGACGTGATGGCGTTGGACATCCACGCAGTTGGCGCGCGCGGGAAGCAAGCACGTGCACCACCGTCGTTTCAGGTGGGGCAGCCAAGTGAGACTGTGGGGCAGTTGCCTCAGTCCTTTCGCATGGCTCCCGCTCGGACCGGCTCCACCCTGGAACACGACAATCCTGCTGGGGCAGAGCAGCGGCGCAGGTTGTTGCCATTATACCCTATGCCATCGGTCGTGGACACGCCTGCATACACTCCCCGGCAAGTGGTCGAGTGGTTCGGTCAGCGGGCCGTGGAGGTGCTCGGGTCGCATGCGTCAGAGGTACAGCGGTACGCTGACACAATGGACGCCCGTAGGTTGCACAACGCTGAGACAGCCACATTTGTCGGGCATCGCCCTGCATCGGCTTCGGTAATCGTGGGTCATGTCGCTCATGGTGTCTTGGACAACGCGCAGCGGGCGTGCGTAGTGCCTAGGGCACCCACTGTCACCTCATATCCGGATGGCGAGCCAGCAATGGCGTTTCAGGCGCAGGGGCACGGGGAGCCCCTGAGCAACGTGGTCTACAGTACTGACCATGAATTGGTCGTGAAACTGGACAGCGGGGCCCAGCCACTCGTTATCAGTGCTCGGCTGGCCCAGTTGCTCAACCTAACCAGGGAGAATGGCGGGCTGCGGGACAGTCATGTGTCCGTGGCGGGCTGGCAGGGCCCTGCCGCTAAACCCTTTGCCATGACTGCGGTCCAGGTAATGGTCATCCTCAACCCGCTCAGGCCATCCGACATGGCCTGCATCCCTGTGAATGCCCTTGTGACCGAGCAGTCATCGTATGACGTGCTGGTCGGCATGGAGGTCATGTTTCCCATGCGGCTCGAGGTACGCATGTGGGAAGGCCGCGCGGTGTACATCGTTGACAGAGACGGTGACGCCATGCGCCAAGCAAGCATCCCGGTGAGCTGCTACAGCTCGGACACTGGGGCAGTGCGTGTCTCGACGGTCAACCGGGTCGAGGCTGGCTCGCACGACGCGGTGGTGGAGGTACGGATGGGGGAGGTCACGGCAGCTGGGGGGGCTGTGCGTGATAAGCATCGGCCGTGCATCCCAACAGCGCTGGTGGGACGGGCCTCATTGCACAGCACGTGGGCGGCGCGACAGCAGCCGCAAGCGCGGCAGGCCCTTTTGCGTCAGCACGTCACCAACGCGGTGCGGCAGCAACAACTCTCTCATCTCCCGCGGCAATCGCAGTCCCAAGTGGCTGTCGCGACAACGAAGGTAACTTCTGTGCCGATGTTGTGGCAGAGTCGCGGGTCTTGTCCGAGGGGTTGTATTGCTAGAATTGTTTGCTGGGATGGGAGGGGGGCTGGCTGGCTTTCTCGCTGCAGGCGGTACGTGCCACACGTTGATCGCCGTAGAGCCGTCTCCTACCGCTCGGGCAGTGTATAGGCATCACTGTGCCCAGCTGTCTGCCCTGTATCCATCTCAGTTCCTCCGTCTGCGTGGACAGATCCGTTTGGGGAGTGCCCTCAGGATATCCGTGCTATTGGGGAGGTTCATGTGCGAGGCCTTTTGAGGCGGCACAAGAGGATAGACCTCGTCCTCGCGGGCTGGGAATGTCAAGGGTTGAGTCAGGCCGGCGTAGGACGCGGGCTTGCGGATCCTAGGAGCGGGTTGTTTTGGGATCTGCTTCGAGTCGTTGGACTCTTGCAGCAGCTGCAGGACCAGCCACTAGCGTATCTTTTTGAGAACGTGGTGGCCGACGACAGCCCTCACGAGGTAGTGAGGAAGGACTGGGCCCAGATCGTGGACATCTTAGGGGCCCAGTCACGTGCGACAATGCAGGATTGGGCGGGCTCACCCACAGGTACCGCGCATTCTGGACCAACCTTGCACTCACCACCACCATCCAGGCAGTGGTAGATGCGATCACACGACAGCACGACGGCATGCCCGCGGAGGTGGCGCTGCCACCACATTTGGTCACGCAGCGTGTAGATGTCGCCGATCGGCACCCTTACGCACCCGTCAATCACGTAGGTAAGCCTATGTGCGCTCTTCCCACCTTGGTTAGTTACCAGGGGTCATCGGCCTACAGGGACCGGGGCAAGGGTTTGGTATGGGACACCGGTACGGGTTTGTTGGTGCAGCCGCCCGCTGAGTTTCGGGAGGTGAGCATGGGGTTCCATGTGGGGGCGTCCGCCGCTGAGGGGGTTTTAGAGGCCACTAGGTGGTCTCTCGTTGGGCAAGCCATGTCAGCCTTCCAGGTTGGGTATGTTCTGCGGGCCGCAATGCAAGTGCGCCAGGGTGGGGGAGATATCCCCACACCGCCACCGCCTGTCAGTGCCCACGCGGCTGGTGTCCGGCCAACAGCGTCCGGCGGCACTGGGTCGCCATGGAGATCGCGGCTGCTTCAACTATGGAGCGTTATCCTCATGACGTCCTTGTTGTCCAGCACGGTGTTCGCTGGAGCGCCCACCCTGCAGCAATCGGTCGGTCGCGCAGTCCGTGCCATTCAGCAGGTGAGCGTCACACCCGGTGTAGCCGCATTTTCCCTTTTCCACGATGCCGCTGTCCGGGGGCCTTGTCTCGACAGTAGGAGTGCCGCAGTCGCAGATCCTGCTGCCTCTCACATATGGGCCATAGGTGAGCACCTCACCGCCACGCAACGCAAGGCTATGGAGCACTGGTTGCATTCTGCACGCTCAGTATTCGCTTTCAGCAGTGAAGAACTAGGGTGCTACAACGGGGGCTGCATGGGGGTCCCACTAGATACGGATCAGCCCTTATTCAGGCGGCAGCATAGGCTGAGCTTGGCTGAGCTGGAATTCGTAGATGCTAACTGTCGAGAGCTAGAGGCAGCTGGGATCATCCGCGCTTCATCCTCCAGTTATGCAGCTGCCACGGTGGTCGCACCCAAGAAGGATACCATCACAGGCGAGTGGACAGGTATGCGCATGGCCACTGACCTGCGTCAGCTGAACGCGCACACTCCTGTTGATAGGTACCCCATGCCTCGGGTCGATGATGTTTTGGATAAAATATCTCCCCAGGTCAAGTATGTGTCGTCGCTAGATTTGCGTAGCGGCTTCCATCAGATCAAGGTCGTAGAGGCAGATCAGCGCAAGCTGGCCTTTTGGGGTGGGACCCGTCTGTACGAGTGGGTTCGCATGCCATTCGGACATCGCAACGCTAGTGCGGTGTTCCAACGTGCCATGGACCAGGTGCTGGCAGGGTTGCCATTTGCAGCCTGCTACATAGACGATGTCATTGTCTTTAGCGAGACATTTGACCAGCACTTAGCTCACCTCGATCAGGTTCGGATCGCCCTAGATAAGGCCAACCTGCGGCTGCACCCTGAAAAGTGCAAGTTCGCCCAACAGACCATAGGGTTTCTTGGCCATCAGATTGTACCAGGTGGCCGGACCCCTGAGGCAGCCAAAGTGGAAGCCATCAGCAACGCCGCAGTGCCCATCGACATCTCGGGGGTGCGCGCGTATCTCGGGCTAGCTGGCTATTATCGAGGATATATTCAGAATTTCAGCACCAAAGTCAAACCCCTGACTGAGTTGTTGAAGAAGGGCAATGTCTGGGCGTGGGGTCCGGCTCAGCAGCGAGCCATCGATACCATCAAACAGGAACTGACTGCCGCTCCTATCCTACGCGCCCCCGACTATGCTCTGCCCTTCATTCTTTACACCGATTGGTCCAAGGTAGGCCTAGGGGCTGTGCTAGCACAAAAGGACGATGCGGGGCGCGAGCATGTTATCGCGTACGCTAGTCGGAGTAACAACTCTGCCGAGAGTCGGTACTCTTCCTACGAGGGGGAAGCGTTAGCCGTTGTGTGGGCCATCAAGCACTTCAGGCCATATCTCTTTGGGCGGGTGTTCACACTTGTCACTGATCACCAGCCCTTATTGTGGTTGATGACCAGCGACAAACTCACGGGTAAGCTGGCCCGGTGGGCAATGATCATTCAGGAGTACCACCTGACAATCGTCCATCGGCCAGGTGTGGATCACTCCAACGCGGACGTCCTGTCCAGGTATGCTCTACCAACCACTGTTGACAACACTGGTGCGCGGGCCCTAGGGGCCGAGAGCTCGCCTGGGTCTGTGGTTTTTGTTAATGCTGCAGGCTTCGCTGACGCCGACGCCGAGGCAGACTGGCGCGCAGTCGAGTATACAGTCGCAGACTTTGCGGCAAGCTGCAATGCAGTTCACCCTTCTCCCTTCACCCCTGCCGCTGGCCTCCTCGCGTTGGAGGAAGGTAATTCTCCGTCCTTTGACATTGACAATACCTTGGCACGATACCTAGCACTCCAGGTGGTGTTGGTTGGCCATCTCACAGTGGAATGCAACATGGGTGATGTGTGGCTCGATGGGCGTGTGTTGGAGCAGGTCCAAGGGATAGCTCTCACCCCAACCCCTGTTGATTGGTCCTCAGCCCAGCGTGACGCTGAGTTGAATAGGGTGCAACATAGGGCGGTCACCTACTCGTGGGATGCCGGGGTCCTCCACAAAATGATCGGCAAGCGCAAAGTGGTGGTGCCGCCGCCTCACAAGCGGGTCGCCATCGTCCAGCAAGCCCATGAGCGGTATGGCCACCTGGGTGGTAACCGCACTTTGGCGCTAGTGCGCGCCTCTTATTGGTGGAACGGCATGCGTGCCACAGTCGCGCAGGTCGTCGCTCGCTGCGCGCAGTGTGCCCGGGTGAAGGCCAGGTTCAATGTGGACCACGATGCGAAAGAATTGATGAGCCTACCCATCAGAGGGCTCTTCTACCGCTGGCACGTAGACCTGTGTGGGCCCTTTGATGAAAGTGCAGATGGCCACAAGTATGTCATGGTGTGTGTCGAAAGTTTTAGCAAGTGGGTCGAGCTCATCCCCATTGCTGACAAGCAGGCCGCCACCACCGCCAAGCACTTCGCCGACATCATCGCCAGGTTTGGCGCCCCCGCGGAGGTGGTCACCGACCAGGGCGGGGAGTTTCGGGGGAATTTCAGGAATTGTTGGATGCATGTCTCATTGATCACCGTCGCACTTCTCGCGAGCATCCTCAGGCCAATGGTTTGGCTGAGAGATTGGTGCAGACTGTCAAGCAGGCTTTGCGCAAGTGGAGCCTGCAGTCAGCATCATTCACTATGTGGGATCGTGAACTGGCGTGGATAGCCATGGGTTACCGAATGTCACCCCAGGAGTCGCTCGCCTGTTTCTCCCCGTATTTCCTGTTGTTTGGGCGCGCACCCTTGCTCCCCACGGAGGCGCAGAGTGCACACCCCACCCCTATGGCGTTTGACAACGCCAGTCAGTTTCTGGCTGAGGTGACCGCACGGGCGGCTACTTTCCGCAAGGTTATGCCCATCGCCATGAACAACTTGTTCATCGCCCAGCACCGAGATACCCTGCGCTACGCTCAGCGCCGGGGGGGCGCTTACATGGCCCGTCAGCTGCATTTTCGTCCGGGGCAGTTCGTCTTTCTCCGCACGCAGCTGACCGACACTCTTGACGTGACTGCGGGGCCGACCATCTTGCGGATCGTCGCCATCAAGCCATCTGGGGTCGCCATTTGGAGGGCGTCGACGGCAGTCGCACCACCGATAACGTAAGCAACCTCAGTCCGTGTTCGTTGCCCAACTTATTGCCTGACCTCGCCCCGCACACGGCCAGGCGGGTCAAGGACGCACAGTGTCAGGTTTGCCATCGCGTAGACCAGGGGGATACCATGTTGCTGTGTGATCACTGTAATTGTGGGTGGCACATGCACTGCTTGCAGCCAGCGCTCACCACCGTGCCAGCGGGCCAGTGGTTTTGCCCAGTTTGTGTCGCTGCCCGTTTCGCAACCAGTAGCGTCACCATTTCCTTAGCTGCTGTGGTGTTGGCACGGTCGCTGGCCATGTGAGGAGCCATGAGAGCCAGCGAGGGGGGAATCATGGGACAGGTCCTCGCCCACCCCGGGCATGCAGTTAAGGCAGGCACGTCAGCTCAGCTCATTTGGGTTTTACCAAAGCTGAGCATGGCCAGCCGCCATGGTGGCGCCGGAGATTGTGGTACGCAGACGCGACAGCTGTCACGGACGCGAGCTATGTCATCCGGGCGCCCACTATGCACAATACCGGTGACGTGCGCAAGGAATTTGTTTTCTGCGCATTTTCGACAAAGGCTAGTGACCGGGGGGGGACACTAGCACTTGCAGCATAAGAGCGGACGAAAGTGCACGTGCGCGCGCGCCGGGCCAGGCACGGCTGGGCGCGCAGCACTGACGTACTTGAGCGGACGGCAGCACAAGTGCGCAGCGTCGAGAGGATCATACGCGAGTTAGTGGACAGCTGGAGCTGGAGCTGGAGCTGGAGCTGGAGCTGGAGCTGGACTGCTGGACTTCAACAGCGCCGAGGCTATTGACAGGCCAGGTGTCTTTGTGGTGTAGAATAGCGGGTCAACGTTATGAGGACTGGACAGAAAATGGAAAAGGACAATTTGCGGTGCGGAGCCAGATCGCTGGAATGAATGCGAAATCGCTGGCAGCCCTACAAAGGGATTTCTTCTAGAAAGGAAAGATTAGAAGCAATGTTTGCTGGGCCACTCACACGCAAGGTGTGAGCGTGCAGATTGTTTGAAGGATATTATGCTTCGACCTTGGTGGTCGTGACTAAATGCCGGACATTCCCAGGGACAGAAATGCCGGAGCCTCTAGGAGATGAGATCGGCAACAGGGTAGCAATTTAGATTTGTCGGGATGCCTTCCTGTTTTTGTTGGCATGTGTGGTAGTAAGCCAGGACGGCAACTGGAATGCGGTTTCTGTTTGCATGGTTCAGGCAGCAAGATAGTTTTGGCATTCCTGGCTGGACTGACAAGTGTGGCGTGTGTCATGCGTGTGGCATGACGAATGGTTTGATTCATAGTCGAAGAGGACTCTCACGTAGCGTGTAGTCTCTTCGAGTCTCTCGTTAGTGGCCTTCGTGTTTCTCCCTTTCCTTGGGAGCAAGGCCGGTAGCATGTCATGGAGCGCTGCCTAACTGCGGGCTCGTGAGCATGGAGTGCATCGATATTGAGACTATCAACGTGTTGTAATTGTATTAACTTTCTCAATAAATTCCGCATGTGCGGCTTCATCATCAGACTGTGCAAAGTGTGTGTTGTGAAAACATTGTTCTATATCATGGGAGGAAAAAGCATTAAGGTGGTCATCAGGCACGAGGGACAATTCCTTGTCCTCGGCTGAGAACTCTCCTTTCGTTGAATCATGGGACAGGTCCTCGCCCACCCCACCGGGCATGCAGTTAAGGCAGGCACGTCAGCTCAGCTCATTTGGGTTTTACCAAAGCTGAGCATGGCCAGCCGCCATGGTAGCGCCGGAGATTGTGGTACGCAGACGCGACATATAGACAACTGGTGTGGGAAACACTTAATAACGGAGACGTTGTAGCGCTGAAGCAGTTCAACGTCAGGGGGTTGTGGCATTACCCCCGGATACCAACCGGTTCCAATGCCAGTCGACTCAACAAGATACCATATCGGGCCAAGGGCACTGCCGGTACTCTTTTGTGTTGTGAATGTTCGTGTCGCAACAGACCCTAGCCAGGCTCGGGGTATGATTGCCAAAGGGCGCAATGCAGGAATCGCTGTGAAGCAATTCGTTTGATAGCGATGCTATCAAGGAAGAACCAGCTATGCGTGGAAGTCGGTAAGCTAAGCACGCACTTAATTTCATCTTGGTGCAGCCTGGCAATAGCTATGCGACAGGTCACTACGGGTGACAAGGGTTGGAATGCCATTATTACAGTAATGCAGTATAGGTCTTGTCAGTGATAGCAACAGACCACATCGGGAGCAGTCAGCGTAGGGACGCTGCCACTGAGTGCGTGAGTTACGCATGGAGTTGCGTCCGACAGAATCAGCACACCAGTAGTTATTGGGACACTGAGATGCGCTGGTTAGGCTACTTGGAATAGCATGGGCGCTCAGGCAATATAGGGGCGACGCACAGTCAGGACTTGGTTGAGACAGGTCCTGGACAACGTTATGTGGGTTGTCCAGGAATGAGGAATTAAGGGCGTGGTGGAGCCTAGGCTAGACTAGGGGAGTCGGGATTGTGTTTCTGGCAGGATTTCAACCTGGCTACCTCTTATGGCACAGATGCCGCAGCTTACGACAACCCTTTACACGTCTCACTTGAAGCGTCAATTGTGTCGCCAGTCACGAGTGAAAGTGCAGATCGTGCGGAAGATATTATATGCTGCATGCGACCTTCAGGTTTGGTAGTTCGGCACTCATTACTAGATATGTCCTGGACAGAAAAATGCTTGGATGTGTGCCAGATAAAACGGGCAGTGAGGCGGCAATTTTAGTTTGCCACGATGCCATTTTTTAGATGCTCTTACGTGTGGTGAAAATGTCAGGACGGCATTTCTGGAATGCGGTTTTGTTGTGTCAGGAATCACGACAAACGTTTATCGTGTTCTGGCAAGCGTGTGTCAAGCGTGTGTTGCTTTGGTGACTGGTGCATGTGGGCTTGACTACATGTGTGGGAAAGAGACACCGGCAGCGTGTAGTCTCTTTCATGTACCTTCATGTCGAGCCTTCGTTTGTCCTCACATCTTGAGGCAAGGCTTGTTGACATCCGTTTCCTTGTGTGAGGGTGTGTTCGTCCTCAGTCGTGGGCAACAACACAATATTGCGGATGTGATTGTACAAGGTCGACTACCAATATAATTAACTAAAAGGGCAATTCAAATTGCAGCTGTGAACCATCTGACTTATCCATGAGACAAGTCACGAGGCTATAAATTACTAGAGCAGAGGGATGTCGCGTTTGCGTGCCATATCATCCTGGACTGGTCATTACCGCTACTTGGAATGCATCCACTATCAGCAGTAATCATGTGTGAGACATGCCACCTTAAAATGAGAATGAAAGGTGCGGTCCTTTATGGCACCGCCACCTTCATGACAGGCAATCCGGCCCAACCAGCCGATTCTTGAGACCATGCTTTATCATTAAAGCAACCAAAAGACATTTCAATTCCAATGAGATACATGACGAATTACAAAGAGTGTCGAGTTGTAATGTTGTAGTTATAAGAGCAGCTGTGAGGTCCCTTGGTTGACGCCACTGCAGGCCCCTTGTGGCGGCAGTGCGCGTGTGTTCCCGACCTAGTTCCTACTGGCATTCTTGCCAACGACGACCAGGGTGCCCGAAGGCCCTGTCCCTTGTCTCGTTCTCAGTCTTACACACATTCTTAACAAAACCAATACATTGTCATATCCGTCAGTCCATCCTCATGGCAACTGACTGCATGCAACCACTCACGGGGGCTGCTCCGGGCTGCTCGAACTATTTCACCCCATGAAGACAACAAACCAGTTGTGAGGGAGAGAAACGGACGAACAACGACCACCATGGTTCGTTGCTCATCCTTCTATACTGCTCAAAGCTCAAGCCTGGCGGCTGGTGCCACTAGCGCCACTTTAGACATCAGCCAATCATAACATTGTCTAATTTCCGACAAGCTTAACTTCAAGCTTTATCTGTCAAGCGAACACAAATATACAAGGGCAAATCTATCGGCTATGCCAGGCACCGCCTGGGGCTTCCTTGCATTTGTGTCTGGTGTCCCACGTTGAAATCCTGAAATTGCACATCTGCTCAGTGCGACGCCGGCTTGCTGCGTACCAGCATTCGGCAAACTGCCCTTGTGACGAATGTCAGTGAAATTCAGGTCCGCCCAAAAGTTCCGTCAGCAAACTCAGCGGACTTGGCGTGTGAGTACAACTGAGATCCGCGGCGTCAGTACCGGGCCGCGGTATAGCAACCCGCACAAGGCTGCGGACGTCAGAATTACGCTAGAATCTGAATTGCGGACGTGATAGATCACGGACGCGACAGCTGTCGCGTTTGCGTGCCATATCATCCTGGACTGGTCATTACCGCTACTTGGAATGCATCCACTATCAGCAGTAATCATGTGTGAGACATGCCACCTCCCCCCCCACTATTTAGCTCACAACAACGTGAGAGCAAAAAGTGAAAGAAAGGCAGCTCACACAAAAGAAGGAAGCCCAAAGAGGGCGTCATTCCAGGCAGCAGCAAAAAAAAAAAAAAATCCAGCTGCTCAAAGATGCTTTTCCAGGATCAGCAACAACCTTAACATGCATGCTTTTAAAGGCTTAGCAATAACCCCTTCAATGGCTTTTTACAGGGAAAAGCCTAACCTCTTCAGATGCTTTTGAAGGCCGAAGCAATAACCTCTTCCTTGTGCTTCCCTGGGTGAAGCAGGAGGAACCCCAGGCTGGCCGGACTGCGGAACCCATCATGGGTTGTTCGTCCGTTTAAAATGAGAATGAAAGGTGCGGTCCTTTATGGCACCGCCACCTTCATGACAGGCAATCCGGCCCAACCAGCCGATTCTTGAGACCATGCTTTATCATTAAAGCAACCAAAAGACATTTCAATTCCAATGAGATACATGACGAATTACAAAGAGTGTCGAGTTGTAATGTTGTAGTTATAAGAGCAGCTGTGAGGTCCCTTGGTTGACGCCACTGCAGGCCCCTTGTGGCGGCAGTGCGCGTGTGTTCCCGACCTAGTTCCTACTGGCATTCTTGCCAACGACGACCAGGGTGCCCGAAGGCCCTGTCCCTTGTCTCGTTCTCAGTCTTACACACATTCTTAACAAAACCAATACATTGTCATATCCGTCAGTCCATCCTCATGGCAACTGACTGCATGCAACCACTCACGGGGGCTGCTCCGGGCTGCTCGAACTATTTCACCCCATGAAGACAACAAACCAGTTGTGAGGGAGAGAAACGGACGAACAACGACCACCATGGTTCGTTGCTCATCCTTCTATACTGCTCAAAGCTCAAGCCTGGCGGCTGGTGCCACTAGCGCCACTTTAGACATCAGCCAATCATAACATTGTCTAATTTCCGACAAGCTTAACTTCAAGCTTTATCTGTCAAGCGAACACAAATATACAAGGGCAAATCTATCGGCTATGCCAGGCACCGCCTGGGGCTTCCTTGCATTTGTGTCTGGTGTCCCACGTTGAAATCCTGAAATTGCACATCTGCTCAGTGCGACGCCGGCTTGCTGCGTACCAGCATTCGGCAAACTGCCCTTGTGACGAATGTCAGTGAAATTCAGGTCCGCCCAAAAGTTCCGTCAGCAAACTCAGCGGACTTGGCGTGTGAGTACAACTGAGATCCGCGGCGTCAGTACCGGGCCGCGGTATAGCAACCCGCACAAGGCTGCGGACGTCAGAATTACGCTAGAATCTGAATTGCGGACGTGATAGATCACGGACGCGACAGGGATACATCTCAATAGGTGTCCTTAGATGGTCAGTTAATTCGTGGCCAATCAACGGGGGTCTAGAGCGACGCATGGTAAGCGTCTGCTCATCCTTTACATGAAAGAGACTACATCCATCTGCAAAGGATCCTGGACGCAAGATTTAATTGAAAGCTTTTAGACTTCAAATCAGATAGTGATAGCAATTGAGGAAAATTTTTCATTTCAGAAAAGAGAGACGGGGTGCAGTTTTCTGGGGAACACTAGCACACATAGTGGCCTGATCAACCATTAAGTCTTTCAGATTAGACCGTTGCAACTTAGTAGTGGTTGTGGCAGTTTATGTCATATCGCTTATGTCATATATCGCTTATGTCATATAGCCATGATGATCTTCCTCCCCCGTGCCGGGATCCCCTTAGCTGGGCCATGTGCCCCTTCTCCGGGATATGTGCTACATGTACTCCCAACGGAGTTATGTTACTAATTAATTAATTAATTATGTCATATCACACCACATCCACTCTCTCTCCCTTCTTTGGACTGCCATGCAGAACAAGACGCGGTGGAAGAGGATTGTCAAGGCTCACACGCCCGACCCTGTGGGCAAACCACCTCCCCCCAAGCGGAGGAGGCGTTTTGATGAGTAGGGTAGTTAGGATTTTTCTAGACTAGCTAGATTAGGGTTAGGTTAGTTCGATTACGCGGCTCCTTCCATCCCACCCCACCATCAAGGACTATGTGCTACATGATCTCCCAACGGAGGCATGTTATAATTTAATTTAATTTAATTTAATATCACACCAGGTTGGTCACAGCGTTTTTGCATGGCAAGCCACGCCGGCTGTGACAACACGGGCGTCGACACCGACGGGCAGGAGCTCTCCATGATGGTCGATACCACAAACGCGACGATGATCAAAGCCGCCCAAAGTCTGCTTCAGTTTCCTGTTTTCCCATACCATGTTTCTTCTCATGATTAATTAATTGATTAAAATCATAGCTCCGTTGGGAGCATATGTAACACATAGCCCTGAGAAAGGGGCATCTATGGGTTTGTAATACAATCAGGGCTACAACCTGCAGGTGGAGGATGTACAACTATCACCTGCTCTGGGTGCACAAGGTGCACCTGCACCGCCATGATGGTTCATGAGCTCCTTAACAAGCACAGGCACCCAGGGGGGGCTTGAGGCCTGCATGACATATGGGGTGGAGGGTATGTGGCTAGGCTATAGCTGGTGTACACATGGCATCTCAGCAGAGAGTAACTCCCTGCATAGGCATCGCATGGCTAAATTCTTAATGCATCATCCATGGGAGGTCCCATTGTAGGCTGGGCGCGGCTTCTCATGATGATTTTCAGTTTTGAGAAAGGCGGGCTGCCGCAATCATACACGCCGATAGTACCGGCTACGCCCCCTTCTCAAGAAGGTTCCAGCCGTGTTCAGCCCGTCTCACGTTTCGAGACTGAACAAGTCTCGAGTGGACACGTGTGTAGTACTCCTACACAAACAGATCTCGAATGATTTATCTAGTACCAAATCCGAAAGGCTTGCATCACTCCCCGGAAAGGAGAACTTTTGCGGATGACTGTAGGTGTCAGTTGGCGATGCCTTAGGATCCGGAGACGTCCGTCCTATAGTCAGCAAAAATTGGTGCGAGAGGTCCCCAGTTCGATTCCGGCCTGGATTCATTTGCAGATCGCGTTTTCCGCGGACCGGCACTGAACGCAAATGGTTTTCACCTTTGTGGCGTGCCAAATCAGAATACACGCCGCCTGCCCGCCGGGCCGTAACTAGTAGTGTAGCCAGCCCGGCTGGCCAGCCACATGACAGTGCCGTGATGAGTGCCGGCCTGTGTTTTACTGACACCACAAATGTGCCATCATGTCACTCATGTCGGTGCGCCGCCCTGCATGCTATATACCGCAGTCCGCAGGCTGCAAATTAACATATTGGACTTGCAAGTTAATGCATCATCTGATTCGCGCCTTTCACTAATTGCCCGCCAGGAGGCCCAGGGACGTCTGCGCGCGCCGGCCAGGGCAGCTTGCGTAACCCAAAGACACAAGCTACACATAGCAGGTCCGGACTTGGCAAAAAGTGGCCTCTTTTGCGGCCAAAAATGACCTGACACTTACAAATTGACGGCGCCGGAATCGGGGTCGTCGTCACGGTCGGGATCGGAATTATTACAAAGTTAGCTGAATCGCCTTAATCAAGGAGACAACCAGTGCAGGCAAGAAATCGGGCCTGAATTAATGTACAAATTGTATCAGGGCAGGGATTGAGCTAGCATCTTTAGTGAGACAATTATTAAGAATAATATATTTTATCGGTCCAGAACTTTTGGGGGGTAAGCAACCCTGGAAGGGTTTAATAAACATTTGACGGCGGAACCAGCTAGCTTGCGGCTCCAGCATCGGATGTCCTCATGAATTCAAGCCTGCATGCAGGCGAGCTGTCTAGCTGTCTAGCAATCATTCTTTGGCCACAATCAACGTTACCACGTACATCCACTCATGTACACTGAAATACTTGTCACAGAGCAGGCGGCGCATCTCCACTACACTGGATGAGATACACCATGATTGTGAGCACTTGCAAGAGGCCATTTTGGACACGACCTTCAGGTACCTTTGAGATGCGCAGAGTCCACACAAGGGTTACGGTGACAATACGGGGCAAGGTGTGACGGGCAACAAATACTCAGAAATCGTTTGTGCGAAACCGTGCAGCGTCAACAGCACCCTCCCATCTGGAACTGCGCGCCGCTTCTTGCTACACCTCTGTCAGCCCCTTCAGTAATAAATTTATCATAACTGCCAAAAGGAGTGTACTTGAACACCCCGCGTGGTCCGAAACAGCCCTCAACATGTCTCAAGGACAATGGCGGACGCTCCACCGCCACCGTTGGCTATCGCCGCGGCACCGTACCGGCCCTTGTTTGTCATCAGCACCTGCCAGACAAGACCAACAAGAAGCAACACCAGCGCCAACAAGGAAGACCTGATGAGCCGTGGACGACAAGCATGAATTCATCCGCAAGCTGTTGATGGATGCCCATAGGTTTGGGTGGCAGTCAGCAACGTGGGTGGCTGGGGTGGGTGCAAACACGCTCCCACTGGGCAGGTTGCTAGACAGCTTACTGTGTGTCAGCCGTCAGGGGTACCCACTACATTCCCTGGGCAATGTGGAACATAGGTGCCGGTCGCCCAAGCGGATGCCAGTTTCAGGATGGCCAGCTGCTGTCGCAGCTCGCGTGGACAGCAAAAAGAAGAATAAAACCACTGGAAAGCTGGGTGCTCCCTTTCGCAGCGAGCCGGTGCATTAGCGCACACTCTACTGTTCCCAAACTTTAAAATGTAAGCATGCATGGACCATGGGCCCCTGCATGCACGCACCGCTACAAGACAGGAACATGACTAGCAGGAGCAAGACAGGAGCTAGCAGAGAGCTCGTCGTCTAAGAAGACATGTGCTACAAAAGTATAGCATTTGCTCAATGCTGCATGCTGGTACTAGCAAAGCCCCACAGGCCCAGGCACACATCCAGCAATAGCATAGCCTGTAAAATCGGTGAGCCTGTAGAATTGGTGAACCGGCACATGTGAGACATTTCCGGCACGAGCGAGCATGCTAGTACGCGACTGTGGTTAGTGAGACCTCTGCTTGGTGTGGGGTTACGGGTAAAGGGCCAAGAGTGAAGGGTGAAGAGACCAGGGGCAAGGAGCCAGGGCCTGGCAGTTCGTACACTGAGCAGCGTGACCACGATGCGGGCGCCGCTGCAGCCGAGAGGGTGGCCCAGGGCGACCGCGCCGCCGTTGACATTGCAGCGCTCCTGTGTTCCAATAAACATGGCAAAAGAAACGACAACGATGTCACATGTGCGAGGAGCAAGCGCGCCGCCCTTGATGATGCAGCGCCCTTGGTGGAACCATCAACACAATGAACAAGGCAAAGGCAAGAGCCACATTACGCGGTTGACATGCCCCGCCTTGTGCATCCAACGGTAAGTAGCACGACACAGTATTGTCAAAGGTGGGAAAAACAAGGCTGAGGAAAACGCAATTGTTCCCATGGCCCGATTGCGGGTGCAAAGGGGGGGGGAAACACAGTCAGGGAAACAGCGTTGAAGACATAACCGTGACCCGCTTGGCCAAGGCTTTAGATGTATGGCTGCGCATTACACGATGTCATATCTATAACGGATATTCTTGGCTCAGATGATGAAGGGCGCAGGTGCACGAAAAATAAGGGCTTCTTCACCGGTCAGCTCCAAGCCTAACAAAGTGCGCAAAAACGCGCTTGCAAGTTTTCTTATTTCATGTGCGTGCGTGCATGCTGCTGTGCTCGTGTGGTTGCTTGAGGGTGGGTTGGGAGGAAGGCTCTCTTGTGTGTGTGCTTGTGCATGCACATGCATGTGTAGGGATACATCCCCCTCCCCCCCCCGCACACGTACCGGGTCCAACCCCCCTGTCACCGCAGACGCACCGGGTCCAACCCACCCACCACCGCAGACGCACCGGGTCCAACCCCCCCCCCCCCCGGCACACGTACCGGTTTAAGCCCCCCCCCCACCGCACACGTACCGGGTCCAGCTGAAGGATCTTCTGGTTGGCTAGCTCCACCACCTGCAGGGCCACGCGGCATCGAGGCAGGGACAGGGAACGGCAAGTGGAGCCGTCACACCCCACATCGGCGACGGCATCATCACTTCCAGGCAAGAGAGGAGAGGCAGCACCCTGGCCACACGCTCAACGCCACCTCAACGCCACGCCACAATCGCCAGCACACAGCCGTCCGTGATCCCAGCTCGTGGCGTGGCCAACACAAAGCAAGCAAAATATGCAGTTGATAGCAGATGTACAACGATTGAAAGCCCGTCTGCTCAACATGCGGGTTGGCAGTCCCCCCGTGTGTGATGGGCCGGTGCACGGGACACCATCGGGCAGGTGGTTCGGCCATGTGGCTGCACCTGCTCGCGTCCCATGGCGTTAACCAGTGTAGCCACCGGTGCAGTGCGCATGTTGGTATGTGGTTACATGGGTGTGGTTGAGAACGATTCGTTGATCGCGAAACAATCTTTAGATGAACCAGCACATGGCTAGTAAGGAGGATGGTCACTACATCTGTACGTACCGAGAACGATTCGTTGATCTCGAAAAAGTCAACCTCGTCCTTAGTGATGCCCGCGCGGTGCAGCGCCTTGGGCAGCGCTAGCGAGATGGCTGTCGCAAACTTCTCCGGCGCCTGCCGACGCCACAAGATCGCGCCATATGCAGCAACAAGCCACACGATAAGATCCATACATATACATAACAAGTTACGAGAACGTGGACGACAGCGAGACAGGGAGCGACCCGACACGAGCGCAGCGGTGCGTGGATAAGGGAGCACTGCGCCCCCCGACAACAGTTGACAAGAAAAAAAAGGGTATGATGTAGGTTTAGCCACGCACTGATAGATCACGTCAGGAGAAATTGGAAAAGGGAAAAGCGTGACGGGCCCAACCAGGCCAGGAGAAAAACCGCACAACGAGCGCCTTTACCACCGATCCCCAGTCACACAAGGAATGCAGAGGGCAGGCAGGCAGCCAGCCACCCAGCCAATGAAAGCAGAGGACAGCCCAGAGATGCTGTTTACCTACTATTATAAAGAAACTACAAAATATCGCTTCTGAATGGGCCGCCCCGCAGATCGGCAGAGGCACCGCTCTCATCCGTACCATCTCATGCGCTTGCCCCCACGGTGCACACATCACGGCTGGCTTCCCAGTAGCGGACAACACTGAGGTGGCTGCATGCCGCGTTTCTAAAAGAGGACTTGCGTGCTCACATTGTGCACTGCCACACGCCACGCGTACACTTTGTGGGTGTGCCGACACTCACCACACCACGTCCTCGCATCCATGGCAGTGGCCACCCCACCTGGCACCTCCATGCACACAACAGCGCCATGTGGCGGCCTACACCCAGGCGCACTTTAAGTAAGGGCACAAGCCTCGCAGCGCCTCTCAGAAATCTATGCCCGGCCTCTCGGGCCGGGCAGACCACAGACATCTACACCGCACGCACGGCCCCGAACTCACTACTCAGGCCCACATCTTCGAACACACCTGGGACCCACGGTCCACGCACACGCGACACGACACCCACATCCATGACAACATCCATGACGCGCATGCGCACCTGGGCCGCGTCGCCGAACCCGCGTATGATGGCCAGGGGCTTGAGCTTGAGCTCCTTACACGCCTCACCGCTCACCAGCACGCATGCCGCCGCGCCGTCACTGGTGGGTGGTGTGGTGCGTGTGTGTGTGTAAGGGGGGGGGGGGGGGGGGGGGGGGGGACAGATGGGACACAGTGCGGCAGGGGCAGGACGTGCGCCAGGTGTCAGCACGCGGAGCATGGAGCGGGGCATGACAGGTGGGGCAGCAAGAGTGGGCGACACACGGCTTGTGTGTGGTTGCATCTGCATGCGGCGCTGGAGGACACCTAGAAGCCAGCGTGCCCAACAGATAGCCGCGTTGCCACTTCCCCGCCCCCATGCCACAGCAAAGGACAGACACTTCCATGGCCACGTCCATCCCCTCTCATTCAACCGACAACACTGGGTCCTGTGAAGAGGAGCCTGTGAAGAGGGTCCTGTGAAGAGCGTCCTGTGAAGAGGCGCCTGTGAAGAGGGTCCTGTGAAGACCTTGGGCACCAGCAGCGCCGTCTACTCGCCTCCCAGACCCACACCCCACACCTCCATGGGCTAAAAACAGTCCCAAAGAACCCTGGCAGATCCCAGGCTTGGCCCCATGCCCGGGATGTGACGATGAAGAGACGCGGGTTGTGGGTTGTCTCACTGATGGAGACGCAGCCGCATGCCCACCCCCACATCCTCAAGTCCGGGTGGTGCCAACCGTAGGCTGGACGCATAGCGCCTAGGCCTCCCGTGCATGCGTGCGCATACCTTATACTGGACGCGTTACCAGCGGTGACCGTGCCGTCCGCCTTAAAAACCGTGCGCAGCTTGCGCAGCTTCTCAAAATCAGCCTGCCAGGGACCCCATGGGGGGACAGGGGAGAGGGGTAGCCGGGGGACATGGAAGCCAGGGCGGGCGACAAACACAGGGGCCAGGGGAAGGATTCAGCCACTGCGTGCCGACAAAGAAGGTTGGCTTTGGCAGATGGACACACCCAGGTCATGCAGGTCATGCTTATTTCATATACTGGTATATTTTTACAGCGGGTTGCATGGTGGTTGTGGCCGTGCTCTCCTGCGGCATGGGAGGAGCGATACGTGCGGGAGCATGGGCGCAGCATTAGCAGTAGCGTGCAGTAGCTATTAGCAGTAGCGTGCAGGACAGGCATGCCAGGGAGGCACCGGAGGAGAGCGGGTAGAGAGGGGGGGGGGGGGGAGCGCGCGATGCTAAACCCTAGACCCTAAACAGGAAGGTATAGGAACGAAAAGTGCACATAAAGAGATGAAAAGGGAAGAAGACCAACGGGAAGCAAGAGGGAGAGGGATAGAGGGGGTCCGACGCATGGGTGGGGGTAGCGGGTGGGTGGGAGCGCATGGGTAGGATTTTCCTCGAAACAAACCTCCAGTCCACCTACCATGCCTCCATTCTACGCACTAGCCATAGCTTATTGGGTTGTGCTGGCATCCCTGCTCACCCTTTTAGCATTCATCATTGTAGTCCACCACCCCACATGCAGTTGCTCACCTTTTTAAACTCGTCATCATAGTCCACCACCACCGGTGGTTGCCCTCGTACGCCAGGGATTTCAACCTGTACCCACCCACCGTGGGGAGCGTCAAGGGGAAGCGTGGAGGGGACGTGTGGAAGGGACGCATGGAAGGGACGCGGGGGCATGTCATCAGCATTCGGCCAGACACGGGGCAATAACCACCCTCTGAACACCCTGTCAGGCTTCTGGCGGGTGGTTGATTTGTCCAAGTTGCGTGCCTACAGTTTCACAATCCAACCCACTTAAAGCTGGCGCACACCTCTTGGGCTAGCACGAGCACATGAGCATGAGCATGAGAGGGCCAGCGCGGTGCATGTCACCCGTGGTGACGAGCGGTGACAGGACAACGGGGGGGGGGGGAAAGAGGGGTGAAAGGTAGTGCGAGTACATACCAGAACAAGGGCATGCGCACAAGCGGGGGGGGGGGGGGCACCCAAAGGAACAATAACAAACGAACCACAGTAACAGGAAAACAAACAAACCACAATAACAGGATAACAAACGAACCACAGTAACAGGATAACAAACGAACCACAGTAACAGGATAACAAACGAACCATAATAACAGGACAACAAACGAACCACAACAACAGGACAACAAACGAACCACAATAACAGGATAACAAACGAACCACAATAACAGGATAACAAACAAACCAGAACAACAGGATAACAAACGAACCACAGTAACAGGATAACAAACGAACCACAATAACAGGACAACAAACGAACCACAATAACAGGACAACAAACAAACCATAATAACAGGACAACAAACGAACCATAACAGGTAGTGGCGAAGCGACAGCAACAGGTACCTAATTGGCAGATCGGGCGGCGTTAACATGGACACTGCGCCTGACATAGCCTCCCCAGTGATTGAGGATATTACCGACCTAGATATTGGATACTACCTACCCAGATATTACCTACCTAGATATTGGATACTACCTACCTAGATATTACCTACCTTGTTGGGGATACTACCTACCTACACAGACTTTCAGACTCGTTGCAACGCTATCATGCCGCACGATACGATCACCGCCGATGCCACCCACAGGCACGACAATGGGGCAACGACTTGGATGATTGGGCGCATGCACATGGACTCCTCCCCCCCATCTGTTCAGACAAGCCATCGTTTTCACTACTGCCACCCACCGGCACCCAGTCGTGCGCAAACAGGTTTTATGGTTGCTCCTGTCGACAAGCCGCCGCTCCCACCCACCGGCACGACAACACGTTTACATCCCATTCGTCTGCCCCCCACCAGTGATATCACCCTACCATTCGATACTGAACCTGTCACAGTCTACCGCCAGCCACCGACATGATAACTGGAATTACATCACATTCAACTGCCACCCGCCGGCACGAATACTGGGTCCACACTAATCCCACCGACCGGCACAAATACTGATTTACACTAATTCCACCCACCGGCACAAATCGTGGATGTACGTGTCACTCATCCCACCCACCGGCACAATCTCGCGCCGGAAGTCCCCCGCCTCGTGCGCGGCGGCCGCCTTCTCGTACGACCGGATCGCGTGGTCGTCCTGCTGCTGGCGCGTGATGCCCATATCCTGACTGCACTGCTCCGCGTACATGCCCATGTGGCAGTCGCCGTACGCGTCCCACAGGCCGTCGTGGATGAGCGAGTCGCTGATCTCGCCGTGGCCCATGCGGTAGCCCGTCCTGGGGGTAAGGCGAGCGGGGGTCATGGGGCGGGTTTACACCGGATAGACAGGAGCGTGTTGAGCGGGGGTGGGGATGGGGGTTGCGGAGGGGTTTGGGGAGAGGGGTTGAGGAGGGCCCGTACACAGGTGTGCAAGGCAGCGAGGAGCAAGTGCGAAAGGGAGAGTCGGGGAAGAGGGGGCGGAGCACATTTCCGCTGGCCAGCGAATGAGTGCGAGTGCCTGAAAGCCGGCATGCCAGCAAGTGAGAGGGCATGTGAGGGCATGCCGGTAGAGCTACCTACATGACAGCATCCGATAACAGGCAGAACAGCTAAACGGCGACCACTTTCTGGTTCTCGCATGCATGCCGTAAGGCAACTGATATTCACATCCAACGTGGCCGGAAGGATGATAAGCGTGAACAAGCAAGATGCGGAACGGTGGATCCTAACAGCGATGCCTAACAGTGGTGCCTAACGGGGGCTCCTAACGGTGGTGCCTAACAGCTGCGCCAAACAGCGGTGCCTAACAGCGATGCCTAACAGTGGTGCCTAACAGCGATGCCTAACAGTGGTGGTAACGGTGGGTCCTAACAGTGGTGCCTAACGGTGGTGCCTAAAAGTTGCCTAACAGTAGTGCCTAACACTAGTGCCAAACAGTGGTGCCTAACTGTGGTGCCTAACGGCAGTGCCTAATGGCAGTGCCTAGCGGTGGTGCCTAGCGGTGGTGCCTAACAGTGCCGGAAACCGGGCACCATTAGGGATGAGATGATCAGGGATGAGAGCTATTAAGCGCGTCGCCGCATGCAGCTGGAGGGGAGGGAGCACAAACCGGCAACACACAGTACACGCCCCGTGCTTTCTCACTCTACCTGGCCTTGCTGAGGTAGTAGGGTGCATTGGACATGCTCTCCATCCCCCCCACGACGACAATGTCGTTGATGTTCAGCATGATGGTCTGCGCGCCCATGATGATGGCTGCAGGCACGCAAGCACCCAACAAGGTCCAGGGGCGCCAGGCAAAGATCACCCATGCAGCACGACAGGCCGCACGGTCACACAAAGCAACATCAGCTAGGTCAGTTCATGAACCCGTGCGTGTGCCTTGAAACCACGGCGTCTGCACCCTCACGCTGGTGTTGGGGTCTACAATGAATCCAGTCAGCAGATACACGCACACATGAATCCACTCAGCAAAAACACGCACACACGCATGACACGCCGCGCCTCCCACTCCTAGTCACCCCACTGTTCGCCTCTCCCCCTTGGACACCCATCCATCGTGCCGATCTCGGCACAGAAGAAGAACAACACTCGAAGGATGAGCAACGCACGTACATCATTCCAGGACGGACACCATTCTCCACTGCAACAATAATGGACACCATTCTCCACTGCAACAATAATGGACACCATTCTCCACTGCAACAATAACGGACACCATTCTCCACTGCAACAATAATGGACACCATTCTCCACTGCAACAATAATGGACACCATTCTCCACTGCAACAATAACGGACACCATTCTCCACTGCAACAATAATGGACACCATTCTCCACTGCAACAACAATATTTGTGGTATGTAGCAACCACGGCAAGTCACCCTCACTGCGGCATGGACATGACCGCACCTCCGTGCCCGCACAGCTGGCATCCGAAACATGGCACGATTTCAAAAGTCACCCATCCAGAAGCCCCTGTTTGGTGTGAACCGCGCGGCGAGCGTGCCTGCCCACCAGGCTCGCCAGCACCCAGCGCATGCCCCTAGAGCTGTCCATGCACCGCGTTGACTCGCCACATCCACTAGCCACGCCCACACCGGTAGATACCCCCGACTTGCCACACCCAACGCCATGAATGGCACCCTAGCAACACACGGAGGTCAGTCCGAGTGTCTGCATGGCCGTACACCCCCAAACCTGCCCCCCGCATGCACCCTTCATCCCCCCCACACCCCTCCCACCCACCCCACCCACCCTTCATCCCTGACGCGCACACTTTGTTGATGGTGGAGCAAGGCACCGAGTGCGGCAGCCCGGCCTTGAGCGCCGCTTGTCGCGCGGGCGACTGGCCCAGCCCACAGCTCAGCACGTTGCCCATGAACACTTCCTGCACGCGCACAGGCTGGATACCCGCACGCCGCAGCGCCGCTGGTGGGGTGGACATAGAGGGGGGTGAGGCAGGGTGTTGGGGGGGGGGGGGGGCAAGTAAGGGGGCGCCGTGCATGCAGACACAAGGTGAGCCGGCCACTCAACAACTGTCAGTCCTCCTGGCGCACATGCCCCTCTCCAAGCTGGCCCAGGCCACTGACCAGCGAGCTGTTGATGTACGCTGAGCAACGGCAACCGCTACATGCCTGTGGAGAGTGATATGCATACCGTAAACGCGCACACCATAAGCACACAGCATATGCATACAGTGTACACATACTGTCTCACATTCGCCCCTGTGGGGCTATAGACAGTTAGGTACCCATAAGGGAACTTCAGACACACAGGCACTGCTCTCCAGCTTTCTCGCAGTTGGGCTATAAGTTAAGATGCCTTTCGCCGAGATTCAGAAGAAGTCTGCCAGAGGTCCTGCGCGTGCATCGTACCAGTGCACAAACATCAACATGTCGATAGTACAGGCATGAAGCTCCTGTACAAGGTATTTGCTACGTATATACAGTGTTTGGTACTTTGTATGTGGAGGCTGAGTCCTTGTGTTCAATGGAGGGCACTTACTTCCATCGAGGGTGAGTCCTTATACAAAAGGCGGGAGAGCGATAGCAGCAGCGGTGCTTACAAAGGGACACTCGTGGCCGCTAGGAACACATGCACCGATCCCGCAAACCTGTTTCCTTTCCCCCCATCCAGGTCTGGCTCGGAACGTTGGCCAGCCATAACTGCAACATCCATGGCTACGCATATCCAATTTCATGAATCTCCATCATCCTGAACGACTCGACAAACACGGATAAGTTAACAGCAGCCTCGAGCTACCATGGTCCGGATTCCTCGGATTTCTGGCATGCGCCGGCTGCCTCATGGCTATGTACCAAACCCTTCCTTCGTGATCTCGCTGTGTTGCTGCTCTTGCGTCTGTCATCTATCATCATTCTCAATACCTACAGGGACCGAACATAGCAAGTGGTTGCAACACACAACCACTAGACACGCATTCGCGGTCACACGTGTGCAGCTGTGCACACGCATGCATGCTGTGCTGACGTCCTCATGCCAAGTGGCACGTGGCCCATCTGACCGATGCTGACGCAGGGGATGTTGCTGCGACAGTTGTATGCACGTGCATAGCAATACGCTGAGCCATGGGAGCCATTATCACATCCCACACTGTGTGTGCACAAGCGTACGATGAATGGGTGTCATCCCTACAGACTCCTGGGTGCCACCCGGATGCCCACCCAGGGGTGCCCAATCGGCTGGGAGATTGCGTGGATGGTCGGGCAGCCATTCCTTGATTTCCCATTCCCTCCAAAGCCACCGTTCCGTGGAACAAAGAAACGATTTTTTTTGCACGACAAATAGACCTGTCGCACGATGAGCACCATACTCCCCCCTCCCCAACCAACCCTCTGCAGCACATGGTGCCCCCCAATTGCCGGCGACCCAGCTCCTCACAAAGTCAGCTGAGGCATCAAGCAAAGCAACGTTTGAGGACCACGCGGGGTCCAGCCTCACTAGATCTAGGTCCAATCCTCACTAGACACAGGTTGCACAGGGTGCCCCAACGCCAGCTGGATCTGTCAATGGCTGGCTTCTTTATTTGGGCCTCCGCAACAGCCACGTCCATGCCTGCAACCCAGGTGTCCACTAGTGTAACACTTCAGTTGCCCAGGCCAAGACTGGCGAGCACTGTGAGTTTGCTCTCGTGCACGAAGCCAAACTTGGGTAGTGAGCTGCCAAGGGCGAAGAAAAGGGAAGGGGTGTACATCCCCCGCGGACAACTGGAACGCTAAAATTAGCTTGCAAAGATACCGCCGAAAATCAATCCAGCGCCTAACATAGTTTCTTTTAAATTGTGGAGAGGTTCGCTTACCTTGTATGGCGATTGATCCCAGGCGGGTGGCTGATAAAGACGCCAACGACCCTCCAAGGCCGCCCAGCGGGGTCCTTGCCATGCCGACAATGCAGACATCTGTTCAGGGCATCCACTTACAACTTCCCGAATTAGCGCACGTATTTATCTTGCTCGCCAAGGGACACACACGACACTTCGACAATTTACTGACTTATGATAATAATCTTCAGACTGCATGCGGGCATCAGAGGACACAATAGTAGGCAGAACCAGACACCATAAACCTGGGCACGTATTAGACAGCACACACCTCTCTTGTCCGGAACGGCTGGCATAGTGCTTCAAGGAAAGTAGTCCGTTTTCTAATACTTTCTTCACCAAGTCCACGGGGAAACGGGCAGGCTATCTTGTCTCCCCAACCCGGAATTCATACCACTTCTTTCTCTGCATCGCAGCTACCTCGTGCATTGCACGGAATGCAATACCTAGTTAGCAAAGTGCACCCATCGAGGCTTTTATCGCTGCAAACGCTCGGGTTCCCTTGAGTTCTCGAAAACTAAAACAAGGGTCGAAGGTCGACTGGTTGGAGACCGTCGTGTTCCGACACCGTTGTGAAGGACAGTTAACAATTCCCAACAACTCTAATCCCATCTTCTATGGGCCAAGTTGGCGTCTCGTGCACATTTTTCCGCTATGGGTTATAGTCCTTCATATCATTGGTAGATACTGAAATATTCTTGATCGGCAACAGGTTAACGGACCACTAACCTGTCTCGCTCCGTTTCAGCTGCATTTGCGAGAAGCTAAGATACTCGATCTCATAGGGAGATACATGGCGTTCGCACACGTTTGCGCCGGAAGAGGACGCGGGAGGCAAGGGCCGGCCACAAATTATATGCTGTAAGCCTGGATTGAAGCCAGATGGCAAAGCGTGCTGGTGCATTCAGTGCATTTGCCATCTATCTGAGCAAGATTCCTGGACGGGGACAGATCGATGTTTGCGCAACTTTGTAACGTTACGTTGTTGCTTACTTTCTTTAGTCTTTACGTGTAGAGTTCAGAGGTCTTGTGTTGACTCAGGTTGACTCCGGAGTTACAAGTTTACGTCACCCGCGATGGCAGTGTGGCGCGGCGCGGTGGATGACCCGACGCGACATTAGTTGCCTCCTGACTGCGGCAACCGCGCATCGCATAACGGGGGCGACTGTCGGTAGTGCGGGAATGCCAACGGCTTCAGCGCTTTACGGCCATGTAGGCGCTGGGGCGCTGGTTAAAAGTGGTTGTGGCTTCAGGGTGATTCTTGGTGGATTAGGTATTACATAATTTCCGGGAAATGGCGGGGTGCATGTTGGGCATCCCTCACATTCACAGGAGATTCTGGCAGTTGGCCATTGTGAATGTTAATTAGCTCTTAGCTACAGCAGGAGCACGGTGCCTTAGTTCAACCTCTTGTGTCATTTCTTCTTCTGGGATTGCCATCCTTTTCAACCAGCAGCAAAGATTCTTATTGGCGTCGTTAAAGTGATATTGACGTTTCAATTCGAATTTCTAGCCGTGACCGTACGCCGAGACGCAATTTGGCAGGCTTCAGAATTTGGGTTGGCTAGATTGCGAAGGAGTAATTACTTGTCTGCCCCGTTAAGGAGTGGACTATTATCTGTCTGCAAATGGCCATGGCGTTGCCATAGCTGGCTTAGGACCTTTGAAGCGGTGATAGTTGTCACGGGGCAAGGGAATGCCTTCGGTCGCGCTTAGATTGGAGTTTTAGTATCGCAGAGACGAGTTATTGAGGTAATTGCCACCGTCTCCATCGTTCCGTCCGCGTTCTTGAAGAAATTATGGGGGCTGTTTTTGCCAGTGCGGCGCAAAACTAGATACATCAACCACGTTCCGTAATGCGTCAAATGTCATGCTAGGAGCGGATGAAGGGAGCATTTACTCGGCGTGACCAGGGTGTGATCTGATGCTGACTGGGTTCCTACTGGTGCTGCTAGTAGCTCAGTGTGTGTCGTCACTGATGATGCCGACTGTGTACTGCCCCAGGCCAAATGGTCTGTCCACGATAGCCCACAACCCCTATTGAAGTGTCTGGCATGGCATTGTCATTCCTGAGTGCTGTATACGTTTGTGTTGCTTTGTATGGCTTGATTTGATCGTAGACCACCTTCCAAAGCATGCCTGATTTCTCTTAATGCCCCCCGGGGCCTACGACTGTGTGGAAATGTGGAACATGTGTATACTGGTCCATCAATGCCTGCCCAATGTGGACAATATCCCTAGGCCCTTGCGTTTTACTACGGTGACTGTCAGTTTTTCCCTGATCTCTCTTATCCTCAGCCCGTGTTCTATCACTACCTGCAGCGCATGTTGACAGGTGCACCCCTGTCACACCTCCCCTTTTCCATGTAAAGACAGCCCCACTTGGCAGCCACATAGGCCATACCCACCATGGCTGTTGCATGCCTGTCTCTTCACACCAGCTCATAGGATTCACCCTGTGGTGACTCCTGGTCCGCACCCTCCCTTATTGCCAGGACTGCATTCACCGCTGCATTCATGGCCATGCGCACACAAGCTGGCGTTTCCCTCCTACACCCGCCACCAACTCACCCAGTTGCCTCCCCCCCCCCGGGTGTCCAGCCTTGCTTACCCTGAGATTGTGTCCACACCCTCTCACTCTCCCACGCTGCTACACACCATGTGTTTTCTGGCCACCCCATCCTGCGTGTGTGCCAGCAGCAAGCGTCCAATATGGGCACTCGCATCCTGACACCCAAGATGAAGCCAGGCCGCACCAAGCGGCAGCCGGGGGAGTGGCCGCCCCCGCCCCCGCGCCCAGAACACCCAGCGACCCCACGGCAGCAGCAGCCTGCGGCGCAACCCACACCACAACCCTCGCAGCGGCAGCAGCAGCAGCAGCCACAGCAACAGCAGCACCAACAGCAGTTCAGGCTGCCCTTGCAGCCGCAGCAAGTAGCGACGAAGGTCACCTCTACAGCCACCCCCAACGTTGGCACCCCCCACCCCCAGGCAGGCGCTGCCTCCCCCACCGCTAGTGCACTGGGCAGCAGCACCGCGTGGGAGCGGCGCGGCCGTAGGCCAATCTCGGCGCCCGCCAGCCGCAGCGGCAGCGACTCGTACGACATGTGGATGCCCTTCTCTGACAAGGTGCCGCACCTGCAGCGCGTGGGTAGCCCCACGGGGCCCGGCCCGAACTACCGCGCACGTGACCCAATCCTGGAGGGGGATGCGACCAAGGCGCGTGGCGTGCGGCGGTACATAGAGCACCGCGTGAGGCTGGAGACGCCCGACCTGCCGATACGGAGGGGCCAGCGGGGCAAGCAGCCACCGCCCCCGGATGCGGCGGGCAGCTTGTGCAAGCCGGAGGAGGGGCCGCGCGGACGCAAGAAGACGGCGGGGCCCGCGGACCAGCGCGAGCTGGAGGTGGTGCGCTGCAAGAAGTTCAGTGCCTACTCGCACCTGCTGCAGCGGCACGACCTGATCGGGTTGGGGGCGGGGATCGTGCACCCGGGTGCCGCGGTGCTGCCGCGGCCGCGCAAGACCAAGACGGTGGAGTGCGGCGCGGTGCAGAACAACTACGTGCATGAGGGGGTGGTCACCTCCTGGTCGTGCCCCGAGCGGGAGCAGCACCGCCTGCGGCACTTGTCCAGCGAGTGCCCCCTGACCGGGCCCCTGGACACGCGCGCCAGGGTGCTGGGTGTGGCACACCCGGAGGGCGAGATGGGGGCGGGGGCGGTGGAGCTGGGGCCGCCCCCACGGCTGAACGCGTCCAGCAAGCGGCTGAACCCGGGCCGCCTGAACGAGTCGTCGCGCGGCGTTTTTGAGTACGCGTTCTCAGGGGGCATCTGCCCGGGCCCTGGCAAGTTTGATGACACGCGCGAGAGGGGGCGCAGCGAGTATGAGCGGGAGCTGCAAACGCTGACATCTGTCCCCGTGCGCTCGCAGCTGGCCGAGGAGTACCAGCTCAACCGCGCCCGGGGGCGCCACACCTCCAGTGGGGTGTTTGGGGATTACCTGTACGAGGTGAAGGGGTGAGGCTGCCAGGGGGGTTGTGACTGGCGGCTGGCCGACATGCTAATAAGAAGCATGCAAGGTTAGTTGGGGTTGTTTATTCAGGTGAAATTATGGCAGTTGTTTCCAATTATTTTAGGGACACACAGCCCATCTGAGATGTTTTATCACTGAATGTTTTATGGGTGTGTGGTGATGCTGGGGCAGGCATGATCACATGATCAATGAGATGACCAGCCCACGATGCCTACTTGCCCCATGCAGGGGCCTGGGTTCCTCGTAACTTTAAAGCTGTGCTATCAATGAGACTACCAGCGCAGTATCTTCAGCTACTGAAGGCTGCATTGCAGCAAGAGGGGTCGGGTGGGGCAGCCAACGTCCCACCTCCGTGGAAGGAAAGAAGATTCACAACTTGCATGGAATTTAGTCGACTATCTTAACCCGTGTTTTTTTAATTAGAACGCGATATATCGCGTTGTAAGCTTTTTTTAGAACGCGTTTAGCACCTAAGGAAAATTTTTTTTCATGGTCATGTATATACTAGATAACGGCAGGCTCGAGCTACCATGGTCCGGATTCTCCCGATTTCTGGCCTGCGCTGGTTGTCTCCTTGATGTATATACTTTCCTGAAAGCCCATAAATCAAAGGATTTTTTGAGCTACTCAGACCTACAAAATGCTAATTCATTAGAGAGATACACTGGTTTGAATACAGGGGGGTCTGACCATGACCGCGATTTCTTGACCCTAGGTCACAAGTCATGTGCTTATTCACAAATGGTTCATGAAAAAAATCTGGCTTCTTGCACGAGCTATGGGCAACATATGCAGGCTCTGTGAAACAAAACTCAGGCCCATTGGGCCACTGGAGCTATTTTTCATTAGCATCACAATTACAACGCAGTGGGAAAAATGAGAGCCCTTCACAACATGACGCAACGACACGAGCCCCATAAACGGGGCCATAGTGAGCTTGGAGGGTCAAAACGTTGAAAATAGGTGTTGTATAAGTTATACAGCATCAAACATGCATCAAACATCATGAATGGATGACCTAATATGACTGAATCAGGCAGCCATAGCCAAAGCATCATCCACTCTCACAACGTGTTGAGCACATGCCTCGTGCATGGGAACGGAGGTGCTGGGTTTTCATTCCATAACGCGTGCAATACTGAAAGAAAGAGGCACGTGTAATGCAAGGCTTGGATAGGTTGAGTGATCCATGAGCTTACATGCAGGCAAAGATGACGCTGGAATGCATGCTAGCAAATGGTGGCAAGATGCTAACAACACATGATTATACACCATGATTATGGGCACCTAGCTGATCTTCTTGCACAATCAACGCAGAATAAACCATCAACATCCAATCCTCACGATATATGCACGGCTTGACGACGTATTAAAATTAAAATTAAAATTAAATTAAATTAAATTATAACATGCCTCCGTGGGGAGGCCATGTAGCACATATTCCATAATGGACGGGGTGGAGGAAGCCGCGTGATCGAACTATCCTAACTCTAAGCTATCTAGAAAATCCTAACTACACTACTCATCAAAACGCCTCCTCCGCTTGGGGGGAGGGGGCTTGCCCACAGGGTCGGGCGTGTGCGCCTTGACAATCTTCTTCCACCGCGTCTTGTCCTGCATGGCAGTCCAAAGACGGGAGAGAGAGTGGATGCGGTGCTCAAACTGGGCTGGGACCACTAGGTCGTCCAGCAATGTATCTGGATGTAGGTCGTGACAGGTTTCCCTACCCTTTTGGGAATGCCCTCGGGGCCAGGCCAGGTCAGAATGTGTCGCCCTGGCTGGCCAAGCCGCTGGGGGCCGGCCAGGCCAAGGGCGGTGTCGACCTGGCTGGTGCGAGCAAGGTGTCCTACAAATGCTATCCTACGCTGCCTAATCTCGTCCGAAATACGAGGCATGCCATGATACAAAGATTCTGATGACGGACGCTCGGAAAAACCTACGTTAAGGACCTGTCGGAGCATCCTGTAAACCGTGCCGTCGAGCCGAGCTGCCAGTTTGGGTGGGAGGGTCCACGCCTCGGCGCCATACGTGAGCACCGTGAGGACGAGGACCTTGAAGAGCATGCGCTTGCGGTGCCCGCCCAGGCCCTTCGAGCGCCAGTAGGGTGTGAGCGAACGGAGCTTGGCCCAGGCAAGGCCGATGCGGGTGTCCACATCGTCGGCAGTGTCAGGAAGCCAGCTCCCCAACAGCTTGAAGCGGTCGCGGAACGGGACCTCCGTCCCGTCGAGCAGGCGCGGCAGCGGTGGTGTACTGGAGGCCCCAATCACCATCGCCTCAGTTTTGACACTAATCTCCAACCCCACCGCCCGCGCCTCCAGGCCCAGACAGTCCAGCCAGGTCTGAATGTGCTCGGGGCTCTCGATGAGGGTGGTGTCATCCGCATAAATCAGGTCGGCAAGGCGGTAACCAGGTCTAACCCCGCCGTGCTCTTTCACGTTAAGGATGTCCAAGCCTGGCTCGAACCCCTTAAGAGCAGTAAAGCGCGCACGTGCCCGGCGCATGACGTGATCCACGACAATAATGAACAGGTATGGGGACAGGACACAACCTTGCCACACCCCGTGGTGAAGGGGGAATGGTGGAGTGGTGCCTTCCGCAGTCCGCACTACTGCCTGTGAGCCCTCATACAGTCGGCGAATGGCAGCAATAAACGCAGGTGGTACCCGATCCAGAGCTAGGATGGCCCAAAGAGCCTCCCAGAGAACCGTGTCAAAGGCCTTGATATAGTCAACAAAAATGAAGACCAGCGGCAAACTGTCAGGGGGAAGGCGTATACAGCACCTAAATACTGCACAACTGCAACCTGCTATGGCTGACATGCAAGCAACGTCGAGTAGGATGGCGGTCTTAGAGAGGCTGGGCAGAGGTCGGTAGAAATAAGTGGAAAACTGGCAGAAACTAGGTAGAAACACGATATACTTACGCCTGCAAGCAATATTGAGCCGGTGGCAGAGGCCATTTCAATGAAAATACAGCATACCGTAGCAATAGCCACGGTCACGCCTTACGCTATTTGCAGGCACCATCATGCCCGGAGCTACCCAATAAAAGTCTGCACAAATGTCGGTTTAGCCGAGAGTCCGGGCGTTCGGAATGAATAAACTTGTGTTAAGAAGTCGAAACACCATGGAAATACCAAGCATGGTGCCGCAGCAGACCCGAGTCTTGACGTAATAATATGTATGCCGGTTTCCAGGGTTTCCGCATGAAAGTTGGGTGAGAAACTGGAAAAAACTACGTTTCCTTTGCCCCAGTACCTCAACAAACTCGTAGAAACCTAATTATCAACCTTTGAACGCATCATCATGGTCGTGCCACCCAACAGCCACTGAAATTCGCGCGAAAACTGGCAAGATCTACCTGCCGCCATCGCCGTCGTCTTCACCTTTGTCCCGCGAAAATGCCTTATTTCAGTGGTACATTTTTGTTTGATGGTCTGGCCGGCCCCCAGCGGCTTGGCCAGCCAGGGCGGCATATTCTGACCTGGCCTGGCCCCGCGGACATCCCCAAAAGGGTAGGGAAACCTGTCACCAACTACGTTCAGATGTTGCTGGACGACCTAGTGGTCCCAGCCCAATTTGAGCACCGCATACACTCTCTCTCCCGTCTTTGGACTGTCATGCAGGACAAGACGCGGTGGAAGAAGATTGTCAAGGCGCACACGCCCGACCCTGTGGGCAAGCCACCTCCCCCCAAGCGGAGGAGGCGTTTTGATGAGTAGTGTAGTTAGGATTTTCTAGATAGCCTAGCGTTAGTATAGTTCGATTACGCGGCTTCCTCCACCCCATCCATCATGGAATATGTGCTACATGACCTCCCCACGGAGGCATGTTATAATTTAATAATTTAATTTTAATTTTTTTAATTTTTTTTTGCAGCTGTCACAAAAAAATTACCAAAAATACCAGGATTTTTTCTTGAATTCTATGAGATGTTTCTGACCTATGTTGAAAGTTTCAGACAAAAAATCGCATGTTTAATAGGTTTGCCACGTGTCAGATTACAACGCGATACATCGCGTTCGAACCCTACAACGCGATGTATCGCGTTGTAAAAAAACACGGGTTAAAGATATAGATACCAGCTCTACTTATTCACCATAAATTATAGCTTTTCTAGCGAAGCGCCAATTTTTTTGAATGAGCCCCAAACTCAGAAAGCCATATTAAGTGAGACAACTATTCCAGGACGCGTGGCGATCCAACGTCGTGGAAGGACTAGGGTAGCTGTCTGAGAGGAAAGCCATATGCTTAGATACAAAGTCTTTACAAGGCGCTCACGCTTCGTGGCATAGAGAAGCACGATTGATCTGAGCGTCAGGAATGCTTGCAAAACTCCATAATGTTAATAAAAGCTCCCCAAATGTTCCCTCTTGAACACCAGGAGCAATTCTCCTAGCCTTCAAATTTAAGACACCAGCAGGCATCGTCAAGGGGGAGACGTCAAAGCACAGCGAGGTGCATGTTCCATTCAACTGGCCTTCCCATAAAAGTTGTCCTTCAGCACATCATGACAGCATGAGTTGCTAGTCATCTTCCGCCTTGTAGGCCACCAGGGCATCGACTTTGTGCACCTGCAGCCGTGATACATATACACAAGCACATACACATGGAGAATGGGGAGGTGGGAAGGGAGCGGAGAAAGGGAGAGTTAGTAAGTTAGTTAGTTAGTTAGTAAGTTAGTAAGTTGGTTAGTTAGTTAGTTAGTTAGTTAGTTAGTTAGTTAGTTAGTTAGTTAGTTAGTTAGTTAGTTAGTTAGTTAGTTAGTTAGTTAGTTAGTTAGTTAGTTAGTTAGTTAGTTAGTTAGTTAGTTAGTTAGTTAGTTAGTTAGTTAGTTAGTTAGTTAGTTAGTTAGTTACTTAGTTAGTTAGTTAGTTAGTTAGTTAGTTAGTTAGTTAGTTAGTTAGTTAGTTAGTTAGTTAGTTAGTTAGTTGGTTAGTGAGTTAGTTGGTTAGTGAGTTAGTTGGTTAGTTAGTTAGTTGGTTAGTTGTTGGTTAGTTGGTTAGTTGGTTAGTTGATGGTTAGTTGGTTAGTTGGTTAGTTGGATAGTTAGTTAGTTGGTTGGTTGGTTGGTTGGTTGGTTGGTTGGTTGGTTGGTTGGTTGGTTGGTTGGTTGGTTGGTTGGTTGGTTGGTTGGTTGGTTGGTTGGTTGGTTGGTTGGTTGGTTGGTTGGTTGGTTGGTTGGTTGGTTGGTTGGTTGGTTGGTTGGTTGGTTGGTTGGTTGGTTGGTTGGTTATTAGTTAGGGGTGAGTGGGTGAGTGGATGAGTGGGTGAGTGGGTGAGTGGGTGGGTGGGTGGGTGGGTGGGTGGGTGGGTGGGTGGGTGGGTGGGTGGGTGGGTGGGTGGGTGGGTGGGTGGGTGGGTGGGTGGGTGGGTGTGTGTGTGTGTGTGTGTGTGTGTGGTGTGTGGGTGTGTGTGTGAGTGAGTGAGTGAGTGAGTGAGTGAGTGAGTGAGTGAGTGAGTGAGTGAGTGAGTGAGTGAGTGAGTGAGTGAGTGAGTGAGTGAGTGAGTGAGTGAGTGAGTGAGTGAGTGAGTGAGTGAGTGAGTGAGTGAGTGAGTGAGTGAGTGAGTGAGTGTGTGAGTGTGTGTGTGAGTGAGTGAGTGAGTGAGTGAGTGAGTGAGTGAGTGAGTGAGTGAGTGAGTGAGTGAGTGAGTGAGTGAGTGAGTGAGTGAGTGAGTGAGTGAGTGAGTGAGTGAGTGAGTGAGTGAGTGAGTGAGTGAGTGAGTGAGTGAGTGAGTGAGTGTGTGTGTGTGAGTGAGTGAGTGAGTGAGTGAGTGAGTGAGTGAGTGAGTGAGTGAGTGAGTGAGTGAGTGAGTGAGTGAGTGAGTGAGTGAGTGAGTGAGTGAGTGAGTGAGTGAGTGAGTGAGTGAGTGAGTGAGTGAGTGAGTGAGTGAGTGAGTGAGTGAGTGAGTGAGTGAGCGAGCGAGCGAGTGGGTGGGTGGGTGAGAGAGAGAGAGAGAGAGAGAGAGAGAGAGAGAGAGAGAGAGAGAGAGAGAGAGAGAGAGAGAGAGAGAGAGAGAGAGAGAGAGAGAGAGAGAGAGAGAGAGAGAGATGTTATCATTTTACACCTGGACCAGTGTAGCGATACCCAGTACAACTTATTTCTACGCCGGCAAATGGTACACTCATACATGTGCCCTGGCAGGCGTACATGAATCCAGATAAGGAGTGTTACAATCATCCTCCAGACGCAAGCTGTCAAGGTTGCGGGGCAGTGGCACAATTCGGTTTGCACAGCCAGCGGCAGGAACATGAAAACCTTGCCAGCAGCTTCAGGAAAAACTTCAACTATTTCACGCATACAAAGTGGCATATGTCACTTGCAGTAATCGGAGCGAAAAAGGAGCAGGGGAAGGAACAAACGCCCCGAACCATAGCTTCATGTTGTGTACTCATGCACTTAAGCGACCAGCCTCTCATAGGGCACACCGGCTAAGCAACAAGGGGCAGGTGAACAATGGCTGGTGAGCCATTGCTACCCTTAAGGTGATGCCTCTCATGCAACCCAGGGTTGCATGCAGCCTGCAGTGCGCAGCATGACACGGGCCTCCATTGACAGGACGCACAGCTCGGGGACGACCACTGCATTGCCTGGCACGGTCCCAAATAAGTACCTCATTCCTTGCGCACTGCAGGACGAGGCCACGCGCTACCTGCTGCCGCACGCACCTTTGTGGTGAAGGAGCGCAGCCGTACTTCGGCCGAGTTGGCGATGTACTTGGGGTCGCTCTCCTCCCACGCGGTGGGCACCTCGCTGCTGGCGTCCGTGTACACCAGCAGGTCAAACGTGCCTGCGCACACGCACACGGGGCAAGGGGGCCGACAAAGAGGTAAGGAGGGCATGCGCACCATGCATGAACAAGAGACAGGCTCCAGCGTGTGGTTCCAGTGACCAGCACTAGTTGATGTTGGCCATAGAAATGCGGCAATAGTTATGGTTATGGTTATGGTTACCTTTGCCATTGTGCCCGATTCGTGCGCTTTTCTATTTCCTCGAGTCATTTGCACTGCCACCGGCAGTGTGGTCCAGTATGGTTACACAAGAGAAGGATCGAGCGTCGGCCATCGTGGCCAACCCTGCCACCCCAAACATCCATCCCCAAGGTGACTCCATTTCCATCCAGCCATGGCACGTGCTCCCCTGTGGCTGGGCAAAACCTCTGCTCCCCACGGAAACTGCTGCGAAGCAGACACAAGAGCAGGAAATTAAGAGAATACCATTGGAGAGCTGTCACCCGCAGACTAGTGCTACAAAGACATCGCGCACAGCATAGACCCGCGGACTGCACCTGCTGCCATGCAGTCAGGTAGAACATCTCCTGCCAGGCGGCTAACAGGAGTAGCCATGGTAGCCGTCTGAAGACAACGAGCCTGTCCTATTGTGCAGGGCAGCTTGGACAGGCGATACACAAAAAAACACGAGCGGTGAGCTGGCGTTCATGCGCGACCACCCAGGGAGTTCAGGCGGCCCCTCCCACGGCACACCCTCCAGCCATGCTCCCAGCTGCAGGCACCCCAAAGTGGTGTGAGTCCCTTATCTGACACGAAGGGCATACACGCGGGCCGCGGCACGCACATGGCCCGTCGAGCAGCGGCAGGAAGGTGACGCTGGCAGTGATCTGGCGGATGATGGCCTGTATCTCGCTCGTGATCTCCTTCTCCGGCTTGTCGTGCTTGACGCTGGCGGCGCAGGGGGCAAGGGCCGGGGCGAGGGCGAGGGCGGGGGCAAACAGACGAGGACAGAGCAGGGTAAGGGCATGCAGACAACGAGGAGCAGAGCATGACATAAAAAAGATAAATAGATCATTCGACTTAGAAGCAGGGAACCACCAATGATCAGAGCACCGAAAATCAGAACCGGGAATGCCTACGGTCCTGCCGCCCTGCGCGGACAAAAATCATGACCATGACACACCCATGCAGATGAGAATCCCATCATTGCCAGATAGGGCATGAGACGCAGGAAACTGTGTTTCCCCATGATGAAGTGCACGCATTACAGAAATGGCACATGGAGAGGTGGTATTTCCCCTGGATAACTGCTACTGTACTCTACAAAGCCATCCCACAGACTGCCAGCGCCAGACATGTCACGAAACACTCTACCCCATCCACGCAGCTAGCTGTAACCTTATGATCCCTAAATATGGTATCCCATAGAAGCACAACACCCAGACCCTAATGCCACGAAGCCCATCACCCCCCTGTATACAATACTTGTGCACGGTTGGTGGTCCTGTCCTATACTGCACTCACCCCCCTGTATACAATACTTGTGCACGGTTGGTGGTCCTGTCCTATACTGCACTCACCCCCTGTATACAATACTTGTGCACGGTTGGTGGTCCTGTCCTATACTGCACTCACCCCCCTGTATACAATACTTGTGCACGGTTGGTGGTCCTATCCTATACTGCACTCACCCCCTGTATACAATACTTGTGCACGGTTGGTGGTCCTGTCCTATACTGCACTCACCCCCTGTATACAATACTTGTGCACGGTTGGTGGTCCTGTCCTATACTGCACTCACCCCCCTGTATACAATACTTGTGCACGGTTGGTGGTCCTATCCTATACTGCACTCACCCCCCTGTATACAATACTTGTGCACGGTTGGTGGTCCTATCCTATACTGCACTCACCCCCCCGTGACGGCCGCCTCGTCGGTCTCGATCTCAAACGCCCACCGCTCCAACACCTCGCCGCTGCCCACGCTGGAGACGACCAGCACCAGCCGCTGCAGCACATTGGCCATCAGCCACTCTGGTTGTGACAGGTGACAACGCACGGGCACGGGGTGGGGGGAGTGGTGGATATCTACAGGTGAGTTGCTGCTTGGGACAATGCCGCAGCAGCCGCTGCAGTGTGCCCTTTAAAAGGGTCACACGCGGGTGATGGGGTTCTACCTTGCCAGCTGGCACCCGCCATATGCCACGTTTTTTCACAGGCAGGCTGCCGGGCAACAGGGAGCGCAAAGACCCAAAGACTCCTCAGACCATGCTAGACACATTTGCTAGGCAAGAAGCCATCCTGGAAAACCAATGGCAAGAGGATTGAATTCAGCTGATCAGAATAGATAGGGCACCAACATCCCTGCCACGCACACATGCACCATCCGTGTGGCCCACCAAGGAAGCTAGGCTGTGTGGGGCACAGGCCGTGTGTGTTGCCCACCCAGGTACTAGGAACATGACCCCACACACACCGCCACGCAGACAGCAAGCAGGTATCCTGCGTACAAACGCCACCCCTGTGAGCACCTGGTGCTGGCGCTCTTGGCTCACACGCGGGGGCAACGCTTTGGTACTATGAAGACAAAAAGCCACAGTTGCTCAACATCGAGGCATGTGATAATGCTACCTGACCGCCTGATGTACATGCATGTCTAGTCACTTTATTCGTTAGATAACATGCTAGTGTGCTGCGTACATGATGCGCCCGTTGCCTGATTGATTGGGTGAGCTCATACGCACCGGACAGTTGCGTGAGCACTTGCGACAGGTAGGCGTGCAGCTCCCCATCCGCCGTGACCAGCATCTGCAGGCCATACTTCTTGACCTTGGTGAATGACTCGGGCGGGTAGATGCCGCGCTGGTACAATATGCTGCGAGTGCAAGCAGACACCGCAGCAGAAAAGCACATCGCATGGGCGGGCACGTGAGCAAATGGCCTTCTAGGAGTATGCTGCCTCCCATACCTGTAGCCAGAAGCCGGGGACACACAAGGCCGCCCGACAAGGCCGGGGACACAGGGCAATGGCAGGGAGAGGGCACCATGTATGCCTCGCGGATGGAGAGCTTGAATTGGGCACAGCAAGCTAGATGCTCGAGGGGTTTGCAGCCACGGTAGCCCGACAGCCCCCCCCTGCCCACCAGGCAGCCAGCCCACCCATCCACCCACCTGCATGGTGGGACCATGTGTTCTCTGCCCCCCCTATTTCGTGGCCTACATAAACTGTTGCTCTTCAACTGATGATGCTAGCTCATCATGCCAGCTCATCCAATGATCATGCCAAGTTGGTGCCCACGTGATTACACATTTACTAGGCTACATGGCCAAAGTTGGCGGTTCCGGCACACAGAATCGGTAGGCACGTGACATGCAAGGCATCAGAACGTGCTACATGGGAACTGGGGCAGCAGGGTGAGCTGGGCGCATTGTGATCCAACGTTGTGAGGATTGCTGGTCGGTTCTTGCTGGTCTAAAGCATCGTGTGGCGCGCACACGTGTGCATGGGAACAGGTGCATCACCCTATGGCTAGTCGCTGCTCAGAACGGGTGGAATAGCTACGATAGCGGGCAAGAACTGCCTTCAGGGGAGTTGAAGATGTAAGCGACCTTTAGTGACCAGGAACTGAGGCACCGTGCTCTTTCAATTCGATATCCCTCCTGACACATGCGTGTTGACAGTCTGGCCGGGCCAAAGGTAGCAATACTCTATGATACAGCATGAAGCCAAGCCTGTTATGCAGGTGGCTTTGGCAGGCCAGGCACGTTGCGTGGTTTTGTTGAAAATATTCACTGCAGTGCTGTCACAATTGCCATGGGAAGGGAGCACTGCACATGTTAGCCCGCAACACAACAAATGTGCGTGTCCTTCATGTTGTCTTGAAAGGTTACCAGTTATACCTGCATGCTGGCCCAATTGGCAGTGTATGCATTTTCATTTGCTTTCGTTTGGAAGGTGGATTGGCAGGTTGTTTCACTGAGTGTTCTAGTTCCCGAGTTGCCGTCCAGGTGACAGCAACTTTATGCATCACGAAATACCATGTCACACACACAAAAAAAGCCAAGTATAGGGATAGAGGCAACCTATGTATGCGCACATCGCCTTTAAGCTACTATCATTAATGGAACGAGGGACTAAAAGGCAAGATGGATCCAGCGTCTGGTCTTGAGGGGTAAAGTTTGAGCACTCACCTGTTCACAGCATAGCCTGGAGCCGCCAATAATGCACCAGAAACCCCGATGGCATTGGCACGGACAGGACAAACAACAGGAAAACGTGGTCTTAGACAAATAAAAGTATGCAGTTTCCCAACGCACAATTATCGAACTCAATTTAAGCAAAAGTCAACAGTCCCACTTAATTCCGACGTACCGAAAAATTCGACCAAAATCTCTGTTGAACCCCGCAGGGTGATAGTGTTTTTAGTTGCCTGAGCGGTCGCCATTCGCCAGCGACAATACCTGTGCACTAGGGATCAAATCCACATTACCAGAACTGAACAATTCAAAAGGGCCTCAAATGCATGGAACTATTCCAATAACGCAAATATTTGGTCGCATATAACGGTACTTATCAGACCTCGTTGTATCTCGTCATTTTTATTTTGACTATTCCACTGGTAGGCTACAGGCACACGAGGTGGCAGGCAGTAACAATGTACGCAATTGATCTTGCCAGTCCAATTGAAAACAAGATAACGGCTCTTCCCGTTCCAGCCGCTATATTTCTTTCTTTGCAAGTTGTAAGAAGGCTACTCCGCCAACCTAGATGTTCCTTCACAAGCCCAACCTTCTCCAGTTTGGCAGCGCTCAAAATTGTCTACGAGTGGCATGTTCTATCGTAGTGCTGCATTCGCGAGGTCGTCCTTCTCACGCACGAAAAGGAGAATCGAGCCGTTGAAGACGAAACTCATGCACCAACACATGCGGTGCTCGAGGCTTTCTGCTGCCAGTCGTGCTACAATACATACCCAGCTTCCGGCAGAATCATCAGTCAGGTCCGGCTGTGCGGTCCCGGGCGTGGCCGACAGACTGGCCGGTGACCGGTCGCGGCGACGCCCCGCACACGCGACGCGGCGCGACGCAACCTGCACGCATCACCTTCGTCGTTGGGCGCATAGATGCATGGCCCTGCATACTGGCACCGTCCGCAATGCGCGCATGCTCGTTCCGGGCCCATGCACACAGAGCGTAGACAAGGGCAGTCGTGACGCTTTGCGTGCTGGTTTCTTCGGGCAGGCAGGAGGCAGTGGGAATACGGCCTACCCGAACCCCTGGTAAAGGCCGTCTTTACGCGGCACCATGTTCGCCAGGGTGTTTTCGCGTTCTTTAGGAAGCCGCGTAATCGGCTTCCACAATGCGACTGCCAATTTGCCGGGGTTGGCTGTGGCCACCAGCCAGTATCATTCGGGGGCGCACTCTGTTGGAAGCCTGGTGTCCAACCTTGTGGAGGCGGTCAATGCAAACAGGGGAAATGCTGGAACTTTTGCCATGCCCGCCCCGTGGAAAGGTAGCAGGTCATTTGCTGCCGATGCTGTAGGGTCATCCGACTTGCCGGCTGCCCAGGCCGCGCTGAAGAACCCAACCGCGAACATTCAGTATGACGAGTCGGTACATCAGCGATTCCGTGCTGGTGACGAGAGCAAGCGGGCATTTTCCTACTTCGTCCTGTCTGGAGGTCGCTTTGTGTACGCGTCTGCCTTGCGCCTTATGGTGCTGAAGCTTGTGCTCAGCATGACCGCCACGAAGGATGTGTTGGCCTTGGCTTCCCTGGAAGTAGGTCTGGGTGCAATTCCGGTGGGCAACACTATCACGGTGAAATGGAGGGGCAAGCCCGTCTTTATTCGCCACCGATCGGACGAAGAGGTGGCTGAGGCAAAGACGGTAAACGTTGCCGAGTTGCGGGATCCTCAGACTGATGACGAGCGTGTACAGAATCCGTCGTGGCTGGTGGTGGTGGGAGTCTGCACGCATCTGGGATGCGTCCCGTTGCCTAACGCCGGCGATTACCATGGCTGGTTCTGCCCATGCCACGGATCCCACTACGACACCTCTGGCCGCATCCGTAAAGGCCCCGCACCTTACAACTTGGAGGTGCCGGAATACAAGTTCCTGGATGACGACAAGGTTTTGATCGGTTAATATCTCCAGAAAACCTCGCAGTCTAGTAATGTTTGCATGGTGTTGTGCCATCCCCTACTGCAGCTGTGCAAACCCTCCTGTATGATTCCATAAAGAGTTTCCAAAGCCGGAGCCTTTGATAGCATTTTGCGGAATAAGCTGGGCTGCAAGATAGACCGCATTGTATGATGATGCCAGGCAAGTGCATGTATATTTCTTCCATACAAACTGAGCAGCCTGGCCTTTATATTTGGTGCTGCCAGCATACTTTGTATGTATCATCCGTAATGAAGTGCTATGCTGAAAATATTTCCTCTCTTCACATATGCACACCCGTCTGGAATCTCGTGAAGAAAGTTATTGGTGACACGCTTTAACACATATGTCTTTGTGATTTCGCGGATCCATGGATCGAAGGTGCTGTCACAGAGCACCTTGGATCCATGGATATGCGAAATCACGTTGTTATTGACAGAAGATGCTAGACGTCACTCCCGGCCAGTTAGGCTCGAAACACACGCCCCTATCAAGCAAGCTGTTTCCGGCTCCACCGTCTGGGTCATCTAGTCGCTCTTCGCGTAAGCCAGCCATACATAACATAACATGGTTGTCTAGAAATCGGGAGAATCAGGACCATGGTAGCTCGAGCCTGCCATTGTCTTGTCCGCGTTTTCAAGTCATTCAGGATGATGAATATGAATGGAGATGGACATGTGCAGCCTTGTGAATTGAAATTATGGCTGGCTTACGTGTAGAGCGACTATAGATGACCTAGACGGTCGGAAACAGCTTGCTTGATCAGGGCGTGTGTTTCGACTTTCGAGCCTAACTGGCCGGGAATGTCTAGTGGTGAGCATTGCTGCGATCGCTCTCGCACCATTTACAAGGAAATACCCGCAAATGGAAAACAACTGAAAAGGTCTAGCTAGTCAGTCATTACGTTAGCATGTTTCCAAACGTCCAAGAACTGCACACGGTGCAAAGGCGAAAATCCGGAGGACAGCACTTTCAAATGTGCGGCAGGAACCAAAAGCCCACGTATGCCAGAAAAGTTGCACCGCTCACGCACGTACACAACCAGCCATAGCCTTTTAATTAATTAGCCCTCGTATGCAGCCAGCCATTAATTAATTAATTAATTAGGAACATAACTCCTATTGGTTTGGAATCATGGCATGGCTAACGTGATGACTGACTAGCTAGACCTTTTCAGTGGTTTTCCATTTGCGGGTATTTCCTCGTCAATGGTGGGAGAGCGATCGCAGCAATGGTGCTCACCACTAGACACTCCCGGCCAGTTAGGCTCGAAACACACGCCCTGATCAAGCATGCTGTTTCCGGCCCCACCGTCAAGGTCATCTAGTCGCTCTACACGTAAGCCAGCCATAATTTCAATGCACAAGGATACACATTTCCATCACCATTCATCTTCATCATCCTGAACGACTCGAACACGCGGACAAGATAACGGCAGGCTCGAGCTACCATGGTCCGGATTCTCCCGATTTCTGGCCTGCGCTGGTTGTCTCCTTGATAACTCCGTTGGGAGTATATGTAGCACATAGCCCAGAGAGCGTGATGCTGTTTAGATAGATGTTTGTAGTTAGTGATGCTGTTATAGATAGATGTTGTAGGTAGCTGATGTAGATAGCTTAGACCGATAGGACTGTTTGCACCCATCCATCCATTCATCCATCGGGGTTAATGCTCCGTGACTCCCCAACGGGAGCACGAGTCTAATTAATTAATAGCCCAGAGAGGGGTATATTAATTATTATCTCTCGCGTGCAGACACGTGTGTAGTACTCCTACACACAGATCTCGAGTGATTTATCTAGTACCAAATCCGAAAGGCTTGCATCACTCCCCGGACAGGAGAACTTTTGCGGATGACTGTAGGTGTAAGTTGGCGATGCCATGGTAACCGGAGACGTCCGTCCTATAGTCAGCGAAAGTTGGTGCGAGAGGTCCCCAGTTCGATTCCGGTCGGATTCATTTGCAGATCGCGTTTTTCCGCGTTTTCCGCGGCCCGGCACTGAACGCAAATGGTTTTCACCTTTGCGGAGTGCCTGATCAGAATATACGCTTGGCTGATTTCGATAGACGATAGTACCGGCTACGCCCCCTTCTAATAAAAGAAGGATCCAGCCGTGTTCAGCCCGTCTCACGTTGCGAGACTGAACAAGTCTCGCGTGCAGACACGTGTGTAGTACTCCTACACACAGATCTCGAGTGATTTATCTAGTACCAAATCCGAAAGGCTTGCATCACTCCCCGGACAGGAGAACTTTTGCGGATGACTGTAGGTGTAAGTTGGCGATGCCATGGTAACCGGAGACGTCCGTCCTATAGTCAGCGAAAGTTGGTGCGAGAGGTCCCCAGTTCGATTCCGGTCGGATTCATTTGCAGATCGCGTTTTTCCGCGTTTTCCGCGGCCCGGCACTGAACGCAAATGGTTTTCACCTTTGCGGAGTGCCGGCCTGATCAGAATATTAATTACTTAATTAAACTCGTGCTCCCGTTGGGGAGTCACGGAGCATTAACCCCGATGGATGGATGGATGGATGGATGGGTGCAAACAGTCCTATACCGGTCTAATCTATCTACAACAGCTATCTACAACATCTATCTGCCCTATTTGTGGGGGGGTGGCCCGGGTGGAGGTGGGGGTGGAGAAGGGTAGTGCTGGAGGTGGGGGTGGGGGTGGAGGGTGTGTGTGGGGGGGGAGGGTGGCGATTGGGGTTGATGTTTGTCAACGCATGGATCGAGTCTTTCTTTCAGGGCGGATATGCGTCGTCTCCGTCCTGTCTGGGGTCGCCGGCGTGTCAACTGAGCCTCATCCCGCTCAAGGCGGGCCAGGAGGCGTTTGAGGCTGGTAAACTGGCGGGAAGGTAGACCGTGCCGTGCCTGGCGACCTTGCATCCTGGTCATGCTCGCACGGTGCGACATGAGGATGGGAAGGGGCTTGTTTATTAATAAAGGCTGTGCCCAAAGCATATTGTACCGCGAGGCCGCGAGGGTGTGCCCTTACCGGGCGCCCTCCATACCGGGGACGTGAGTTGACGACGACGATGCAGCTGGGGCGTGCTAATTGGGGTGGGGCTTGTGCCGGCCGCTTGTTAGGAGCCTGCACAGCCGTGCGCTTCCCGTCGATGAAGAGAACGGGGGTGTCAGTTGACAAGGCGGACGTAGGTGCGAATGCATGCCATCGCGCCTGGCCTGGACCGCTGCGTCGCTGCCCAGCAAGCCGTTCTATGATGACGAGCTGGGCTGGGGAGAGTAGGTCGTCGAGGCTGGGCGCGTTTCATGCTCCCGCCCAGGAGCGGGCCTGCAGGACTTTCACCTTGCTGGCCACGTTCCTGAAGGTCACCCGGATGGGGCCAGGTTGGCCTGCCATCCAGGCTGCCGACTCAATGCGGATGCGTTCGTTGCCCAAATGAAGCCGGCCCACTATGAGGCTGTGGTGCAGGCGTTGTGCAAGCATGAGGTCCGTTTCCGGCCGGGTGCTGCGCGACCTCGCTCGAAATAACGTACCACAATACTGCGTGAGCGTTGGTCCTCCTCAACAGCGGTCTTGTGGGCCGCTGCCCCCCTGCGTGCGGCGTCCGCCATCATGTTGGCAATGTCCGCCTGCTTCACCATGTTAGCATAGCTGGTAGGTGTGGGGGCGGCTTGCTGGGGCGAGGTGGCCAGGGCTGCCTTCACCTCAGCCATGCTGGTGCGTAGCTCGGCGGTGTCCTGGAGCATAGCAGTTGACAGGGCGCCTAGCTGGGCTGCCATGTCCTCGACTTTCTGGTTGAGCTGTAGCAGGTCTGCTTCCGGGGAAGCAATAGGAGTGTTGGCGGTGGGCACCGTGCTCGGCGTCTTGGAAAGCGGCAATGAGTGCCCGGCCGGAGGCAAGGGGCCTGCGCGTGGCTCAAGGAAACAGAAAGGCGAAGCTGGGGCTCATCCAGCTCGGCATGCAATGTCGTCCACTGAAATGGTCTCGCCGGACGTGCCAGGAGAATAGATGGCAATTTCGTTGTCGGCCAGGTAGCGCAGGATGGCCTGCGCCTGCTCGAGGCGGAAAGCGAAAAGAACGCGTGCTCGATCGAGTACATCCAGCCCGGGCATGAAAGACGCTGGGTTAAAAACAACGTCGTCGGTAGCGTCCAGGGGGTCTTCCTCACGGATTACCTCGCTGGAAAAAGGAGCCGAAGGCGGAGGGATCTGGCTATCCATCTCGTCGGCTGGGCCGGAGCAATGCCGCTTGGAGGAGGCGTTAATGGCCACCTCGTCAGTCGGTGGCTGCGTCGCAATGGTTTCCGCATGGCTTCGACTGGTTGCGTAATGGTGTGAGGCGCTGAATCCTCCCCATCGGCAGGAGGAGGGAAGGCGGCTGACGGGGATTCCGCCGTAGCTTGTATCCGGAAAATACGAACGCTGCCTGTGCTGCGTTTTATGATATTAAGAAGGGGCATATGGCCTATAATACATTCTAAGCTACTTCCTGCATCCAATTAAGGGTGGGAATGTAAACGACACTTGCTCTAGGTGCCCCAAGGGCACCTGCACGGCTGCACCCCCCAGAGTCTCGGGTTCAACCCAGCGAAGGGGATCCCATCATGGGGGGGGATCAGATCAGCATGGCTATACAAAAGCTAGAGCGTGGCGTCTCAGCAGAGAGCAGCTCTCTGCATGGGCACAGCATATAACTAAATAAAGCTAGGCATCATCTGGAGTGTGGCACATCATAGACACACATGTACATGGCTAAATAATGCTCGTGAATCAGCTGGTATAATGCCTGTAGGAGGCGGGCATGTACATGGCCACGGTCGATCTATCTATGCTACACTACGACTGCTGTATATTCCCCTAAGCTGGGGCGTCTGGAGTCGCTGGGGCCGCGGGGGTCGCATGCCAGGGCTTGTGGCCGACGTAGATGGCCGCCCCCTTCCAGTACACCGGCTGCCCCGCCTTGGTCTGCCGGAGCTGGAGGTTACTAGGTCGGCCATAGCTCCCGTCGCCGTTGTTGCTGCGCCACAGTGCATGAGGGTCAAGTCGTCGTCAAGGTTGAAGTGAGTGTTCTCGAGCCGCTTGCGGCGTCTGAGGAACGAAATCTTGTCCGCTGGGCTCTTAAAGATGAGAAGAAGCGGGGGCGCCCCTGCCTTATACCCCGCGCGCGGGGAAGGCGGTGGGCGGTCAGCTTAATCTCACCATGCAAGAAGGCCCATGCGATCATGCGAGGATTTTGCTCTCAAACGCACGTGCAAGCTTCTCGGAATTCTCACCTTCCTCCATGTCGAAGTTCTTGAGTATGGCGTTAAGTAAGGCTGCGCTTGGCGAGCTCGGCCTCCTTGCTGAGGTCGAGCGTCTGCTGCTCGAGCTGGGCTGCGACGGCGGAGGTGGTGGAGGTGGTGTGCTGCTTAAGCATGTCCGCCCAGGTCGGGATGCCGGGGCCGGAGCTCCAGCATCGCCGGCCAGGCCAGCAGGGGCTGGCTTGGCGGCAATGTCCTTCACCGCGCCTGGGCGGTGAGGCCTGCGGTGTTTTGCAAGACCTCAATGGCGATGGCATAATTTGTCCTTAAGGCGCTGGTCGATGTTGCGGGGCTGGGCGGTGATGGAGTCGGTGGAGGCGGAGCTAGGGGGGGCCGGGGGGGGGGTGTTAGGATATATATTTGGTGGCTGGACCTGTGGGAAGTATTGGGATGTGAAGCTCAGCGTTGTGGCTGAGCCCAATACCAAACATCTCTATTTCATATTTGGGACTGATTATTTATTTGACTAGTAGCGGCCAATCAGACATTGCCACGTGGCGCAATGTGGTGATGCCGTGTGGCATAATGTCGTGATGACGCGTGGCGCGCTGTAGTTGTGACGCGCGGCGCAAAGGGGTGGTGACACACGGCGTAGTATCGTGGCACCGTGTGGCCGCACTAGTGTGTCCTAGGTTCAGTCACAATTGACATTGACAGTTCCGCTGGCTAGTATACCTAGAACTGTCAACTGTCATGGGTTAATTGGGCTGATTGTCCGTCTGGCCTCAGCGGTTCAGTGTTTATACCAGCGGCCGCGTGCTTCGCTAGCTGCCATTGCGCAGGCTGTCCAGCGTGGCATGCTGAATTAGTACGGAGTACCCATGCGCAGTCCAAGTTGGAAGCCGATCGACGGCTAAAGGCAGACAACTCACTGAAAATGAGAGTGAAGAGAATGTGTATTATGTAAATAATACAATGAACGCCCAACGAGCTCAGAATGGAACGCTGTGTCTGCGTGTGCAACTCGGTGCTGTGGCACACCCGGCAGTGCTACGCCTATATATGCCTATGGCAACGCCGACTGCAGCGTCTACCAGTGGACAACTGTACACTGCACTGCCATGCGACCACGTCACTAGCATCAACTACACTCGGCCCGTCAGACCCGGATAACCCGGATCTGGCGGGTCGAGCTAGAGTCTTGGCATGTGCAGTCTGGCACTAACTGCACATCAGTCCACATGACTCCTCAGGACCGTACGACCTGCCGCCGTACAGTACTGAGGTGTCCCGCTCAGCCGCGGTAGGCAATACGCGGCGCGCAGGCCGGAAATCCGTGTGTCAGCCTAAGCATCTCATCTAACTGGGTGGGCCGGGTATCTAAATGGGTCTGTTTGGTGGCGTGTGGTCGTGGTCAGTCAGGTCGGTTACAGCTAGTAGACCCCTTCTGAGAACACCGACTCCGACTAACCAACTCCGACTAATTTAGTCGGACCAATAGTCGGACTTGAGCCGAAAAACGGGCACGAATTCCCCCTTCTGAGAACACCGACTCGGGACGGACAGCAGCAGCGCCGCGCCGCACGCTCAGGCCGCGTAAGTGGCCTCTAACGCCGGTGGAGCCACACTTCCAAGCCGGTACGGATGCCAGCATGGCTAGAGGCACACCCCGACTAAGCTAGTCGGACACCGACTAACCTACCCCGACTATTTTCTTGTTTTAGCGAAAATAGCCGGGGTACTATACTAGTAGATTAGTCGGAGTCCGACTAATTTCCCCAAAACGCGCCGCGCCAGCAATTTAGTCCACGCTTTTTAGTCGGAGTCGGTGTTCTCAGAAGCCCTGGGTCTAGTGCATCGCTAGAACGGGGACGCCGGACAGGGCGTGGGTACAAGATGATTGTACCAGTAGGGGGTCTACTTGTTATACCTACCGGGTCTACTTGTTATACAAAACAAACAAAGAATTATTAAATTTCGCAGCCAGTTCAACAGTTGTTCGGTAACCAAACAACCAAACTAATAATTAATTAACCCTTAGTCCGCTGACCCATTTTTGGCACTTTCGTACCCCTGAAAATGAAAAAAATCATAACTCACAGGCCACTATCAAAGAGACAACCAGCGCAGGCCAGAAATCGGGAGAATCCGGACCATGGTAGCTCGAGCCTGCCGTTATCTTTACTATACTCCAAATACCCCCAACCAAGATGCTAGGAGTATCTACACTTCAAGGGCTTTCAGAATATGCAATAATATCACGGGTTTATCAAAGCATTTGGATGATAGCTCTACTCAAAGTTGGCCAAAAGACGATCTTTTTTTCCCAAGGAAAAGTCTACCCCCCCCTAACTTCCCAGGAAGGGTAGGGAATCTCAATACCAACATTGGACAACTTAGTTGGATAGTCCAATGGTGGTTTCCTTGGGTCAGACCACCCGGATAACCCATTACCCCTACATATATAACGTGCTCATACATGTGTGTGGATTACGCGCGTGTAAACAGCTATCTATGACATGCAACACAGTAATGCATTATAACAAGCCATCAAAGGCTGCCAAAAGTGCTGGAATACAAACACGTTGCCTACCTGCACTGACGGAGTGATAAACTCCAAAGAAATGCCATAAGCTGGGCACTTCAGGGCTAATACCACTCTTTACAACAGGCATGGAAGCTTGCTGAAATATGCATGCATAAAATCGTCATTTATAATGCATGGGATACGTATTCCGCTGCAAACAACACGCAAATACGCTGTCGTACCTGGCTCGTTCATGCCCTAAGGGATTGTCATTGGACGGTACTAGAGTATCCTAGATAGGGACCGTACTGCAGCGTGCATTGATCTGTGATCACACGATGCAGTGACTAGACTGCGACCTGTCATCGTGCGGCCTCGGGCCAACGGTCTGCACCCAACGGTCACTGGCGGCGCAGCCAGTGAGAGGAACGTTGATAAAGGGTAAACCTATTTTCTAATGAACCAAGCAATTCATTGCTCTCAGCACTCTGTGTTCTCAAGCATTGTACCAAGTCGGTCATTCGTATTCTAACTTGAATTTTATCTGCTACCAATGGCTATCATTAACAAGAATGTCGCAAAGAAGCTTAACTTTAACGACGATGATGACGGGCAGGATCGGCGGATGCCCAAAGACAACAATAAGAAGCCGGCTGGAGATGCGGCCATTTCAAAGAAAAAGAAGAAAAACAAAAAGAACAACAATGTCTGCCAGGAGGAGGGGACGGCGGCCGCAAGGCCGACCGACCTACCCCCCTCCCCTGAGAAGCCGGAGGACGAGACGGCTCCCCCCCGGGGAGTTAGTGCAGGCTGAGAGCTTGGGAAACTCAGTGCACGCAAACGATGCCAAATGGCTAGTGTGGAGACGACGAGACACCTTGGCATTAGGATAGAATGGCACATATACCGCTGGTCAGCCGTCAATTGCGGCTGACCAGACTTTGCGTAAGTTAAGCCTAACTTACTGATCCTGGATGGACTAACCTATCAGTTACAACCTGATCTAGTCAGTCCTAACATGACAACTACAGTCCCGGTACTGTGGTACCGGCCCATCACATACTGAGTATAGCCACGTGTCCATGCCACGACTGCTCTAGTCCAGCACCGTCCCAGTACCCAATTGGGCGCCGGCGGTGCTGGCACGTGTCCACTTAGGCTACAGGCGGGAGACTTAGACTAACTCCCACTTTAAGTTTTCTTTGGGTTTCAACAGAAACACACATAGCCATCAACTGGACGCAGCCATTCCCAATGCCTTAAAAAAACTGTCAGATAACCTACTAGGACCCCAAGGTCACCTCACACATGTACAAGAGATGCATTAAAAAGGCCCCATGTCTCAAGCATGGTTTCTTAACTGAGTGAGATGGGTGCTCCAGGCCCCAGCATGTCATGGTCATCCAATCAAGTGTCTCACAAAGTTTTATTCAATAAATAACACATTCATCATGTCCCAACTTTCTAGACCAGTGCTTCTCACTGTCAGAAAACTACCCAGCTGCCACTGCAGCCTTTCAGCTGCAGTATTAGGCAGGGGGTCATGGGCTAACATGTACAATCACTATACTTTTCGTCCGAGGGTAGTAAAAAGGATCCGAGGCGTAAATTACGAGGTGGTAATTTACGGCACAGACTACTCTTACCGTTTGTATAAGAGTTCGGATCTTTCTCGTCAGCTACGAGTTAGATCCGAGGTAAGATCCGACGTCGTAATTTACGAGGTAGTAATTTACGAGGTAGTAATTTACGAGGTAGTAATTTACGAGGTAGTAATGTACGAGGTAGTAATGTACGAGGTAGTAATGTACGAGGTAGTAATTTACGAGGTAGTAAGGTACGAGGTAGTAATTTGCGAGGTAGTAATTTACGAGTTGGTAATTTACGATCCCGGTACTCGGTCCCGTAGGTTACGACGTCGTATGCTTCTCGCGTACACTACCGGTACTACAATCATGTCGCTATGTCGTTCTGAATTGCAGTACGCATGTCACTTATCAGAATTTCACTTTGATTTCACTTATCATTTCGGTCAACCTAACCCCTAACACCCATTTACCCGGGGGAAAAAAATGAATGGCATTTGCAGCAAGGCTCATGCAAGACGAGTTCCTATTTCATAAAAAATTTCATTATTAAATGCAGGATTACATGTCATGCACAAAAATCCAACGCCTTCACAGAAAATAGCATATCAAGTCTTCTGACGACAATATCAAGTCAATATCAAATTCGTGGCTTCTCTTCGTGGCTTGAAATACTGTTTCCATGCGGTGCTTAGGACAGCTCCGGGGATGTCGGCACCGCACAGAAGCTCCATCCGGGAGCAAGTGCGCCGGGGGAAGATGTTGTACATCCAGAGCTCGATATGTGCGGGAAGCCGTCGTGTTGGAAACCGAGGTGTCTGCACATAATTCCGCGCGCAGGCAGCTTGTGCCTTTACGGGGGAAGACCTGCGACACAAAAACCGTGTCCGGACAATGCAATACGGAGAAATGGCAACGGCAGATGGAGTCGGCTAAGGCCGCTTGTAAGGAAAGTGATTTTTAATGCACGAATAAATGTATAATGCATGCTACATCGCCATCGCTTGGGCGGTGAAAAGACAAGGACCAACCACATGCCCCCACCTACCCTTCGTGCATCCCGCCCTTGACGAGGCACAACCATGTGCCCCCACCTACCCTTTGTGCGTCCCTCCCTTGACAAGAAACAAGCACGTGCACCTATCTAACCTTTGTGCATCCCTTCCTTGGCAAGGAACAAGCACACCCACCCACCTACTCCACATGCATCCCTCCCTTGACAAGGAACAAGCACGATCACCCAGCTACCCACTAGCACGGCAGCAAGGCAGACCTTACAATGGCAAGTGATGTTTATCGGTAGAAACTGTTAGACAACTAGCAAACGAGCCAGCCGGTGAAGAGCAAGGCACACATGCAAGGAATTTGTCGTTGCCTATGTCTACGCTTGTGTTTGTCACTGCAGTTGAAATCTGCATTTGCATCAGCAGGCCCGATCGAACCCCATGTCGCCACCCGCATTTCCACTTATACTTCACGGCCCCTTATTCTTCTCTTGTGCCTGCCTTTGCCCTAACTGTTACCCTAGCATCTGCCCTTGCCCCTATCCTTTGATCCCCAGTGTTTGCCGTTGCCCTCATCCTTTCCCTAGTGCCTGCCCTTGTCTTCATCTTTTCCCTTGTGCCTGCCCTTGCCCTTGTCCGTTCCCTCGTGCTTGACTTGTCCTAATCTCTTTCCCTTGCGCCTGCCCTTGCCCTTATCCGCTTCCCTTGTGCCTGCCCCTGCCCTTGCCCTTGTCATTTCCCTTGAGCCTGCCCTTTTGGCAAGCACAAGTGCCTTTGTCCTTTCCTTGGCCTTGTGCTTGCTCTTCCAGTTTCCCTTTCCTTTGCTCGTGCGGTTGCCTTTGCTCTTACCCGGGTGCTTGCCCTTGCCGTTTGCAAGCTGCATTATTGTCTTAGCAAGCTAGCAAGTGCAAACTGGCACTGAGCCAGAAATGCAAGCAAAGCAGCCAGTGTAAATAAGGATGGACGGGAACAGTAGAAAGCTAGGGGTGGCAACGGTGCTAGAGCTCATGGCAACAAGGTGGTCCCATTCTTGCTGCATTGGGTGCGTTGCGTGGGTGGGATATTGCGAGAGGGGGACATTCTTGCCTTGGTTGTGTTTTCACATGCACCCGGTGCTTGAATTTATGCGTGCAAGGGTGGCTGGTATCCCAACCAACAGCCTAAGAGGAAAAAGAGTGCTTAGAAAGCAAGAATGACTTAATGTTGGTAATAGCAGTGGCGGCGGCAGCAAAAACTGTTGTTATAGATGCAAGCTACAACACTGCGGATGGTTTCTCACACTAATGTGGATAATGATAATGCATGCCACTTAACGGGACCATATAAACCACAACAAGAATAAATCGTGAGAGCAAAAGAAAGGGGAGTACAAAATGGCCGGCTTACCTAGCTACAGCAAAAAAATTACATGAAAAACAAGATAACTCACCTTTGTCGCAGCAGTGACCATATCAGACAGCTCACAAAAACTTGTTGATCCTTGAAACTTCCTGCTTGAAGGCAGCCACCAACGGTCTGGAGTTTTCACCCCAGTCCTTCTCAACAGCCAAGGAAAAGGGAAAGAGAGAGGAGGGGTGCGGGAGGGACAAGAGAGCGGGGGGTGGGAAGGGAGAGAGAGAGAGAGAGAGAGAGAGAGAGAGAGAGAGAGAGAGAGAGAGAGAGAGAGAGAGAGAGAGAGAGAGAGAGAGAGAGAGAGAGAGAGAGAGAGAGAGAGAGAGAGAGAGAGAGAGAGAGAGAGAGAGAGAGAGAGAGAGAGTAGGAGAAGTGCGGGTGGGGGTGGGAGAGGTGGGATGGAAGATTCACTACGTTAGCAGGCGACTAAACTGCTACAATGACACAAAACCACGGAGCTAGGCCCTTCACTCCATCAGATCAGAGTGAAAACCCATGTTGAAACTGGGACAAATGCCATTAGAATGTTACTATGACCGTGGCTAGTAAACGTGAATTGACACCCAGGTTGTGACTTCAACGATTGGAGGCAACCTTGCCAAGTCTCCCAAATGCAGTCGGCTAGACAAGCTTCACAAAAAACGCAGCAAACATGTTAACGTTGCTAATATTCCAACGACGCGCATCCGCAGTCCGGCTGCCAATGAAGTCTTCTTGGTCGCCAGCTGTGCACAGAGGAGTAACCGCTAGAGACGCCAATTTGCGAACAACTCATTACAATTACAAAGCGCAGGAAGCAGATGGCTATGCATCAACAATTACTTCCGCTCGCCCTCGTATTTAGCCAGGTCTATCTGCCCAAACTGGGTAAATGTTTTGCGATCGGTGAAATTGGCACTCTAGTGACTTACTTTCCCAGAAAGTGTCCATTCACACGACAACCGACTCACGCTCACACGTCGTGAGGAGTTGCCGATAGGATAAAGAAGCCGAACGATGAATTGCTGTACATAAATGCCACGCTAACGGCGTCGTGAACTGACTTCTTGCAATCACGATTAAAGTGCCCGGCCCAACAACAAATTGGCGACACACGACCCCGCAACTGGAAAAGAATTCTGGCCACATTGATATACATCGGTTTGATAAAGTAAAACCTCGCATTCGGTTCTGGCTAGCCTCAAACGCATGCGCCTTGAAACCTTTATCCTCCTGGCGGCCACAGTTTCTCGGTTCTCTTGTTCCGTTGGTCGTGCCGCTAGCGTGCCAGCCGCTCCAGTCCCTAAAATTCAAATTCGTGTTGTTCGAGAAAACGTTGTCGGGTCGGCGACGGCACGATGCCGGGCCGGGCTGCATGGGCCATGGAGGGTGGTGGTACACAAATACCGTACAGGTGGTACACAACTGCAGCCAGGACAACAGCCGGGCGCTGCGTACCTGCCGTGGGAAGGAGGGGGGTGGTACACAAATACCGTACAAGTGATACACAATTGCAGCCAGGACAACAGCGGGTCGCTGCGTACCTGCCGTGGGAAGGAGGACAAGTGATACACAAATACCGTACAAGTGATACACAAATACCGTACAAGTGATACACAATTGCAGCCAGGACAACAGCGGGTCGCTGCGTACCTGCCGTGGGAAGGAGGACAAGTGATACACAAATACCGTACAAGTGATACACAAATACCGTACAAGTGATACACAATTGCAGCCAGGACAACAGCGGGTCGCTGCGTACCTGCCGCGGGAAGGAGGGGGGTGGTACACAAATATCCGACCTATATATTAGCAATAGCCGCCGCCTATCAAACAGGTCCTATTCATCACGAGCGTCAACGCCCCGTCATCGCCCCGTCATCGCCCGGCCGAGGGCCTTAACCTGTTAACTCTTTATTCGGAGTGATAGTCAACGACCTATATACTACGGACTACCAATAGCTACCGCATATAAAACATGGGCTTTTCATCACGCCCGTCGAGGGCGATGACGGTGACGCTCGTCACCGTCATCGCCCTCGACGGGCCAACATCTAAACTCTTCTCTTAATCAACAAAGTATATTACCAATAGCCGCTGCCTATCAAACAGGTTCTATTAATCACGCGCGTGAACGCCCCGTCATCGCCCCGTCATCGCCCCGTCAGCGCCCCGTCATCGCCCTGCCGAGGGCCAACCTCTTAACTCTTTATTCGGAGTAATAAAAAACGGCCTATATTGTGAATAGCTGCCGCCTATCAACCAGGTACTTTTCATCACGCCCGTCGAGAGCGATGACGGTGACGGCCGTCACCGTCATCGCCCTGCCGGCATTGCCATACAAGAAGAAGCTCTCGATCCCAGGTATAGACTACCTCGGGTATCATCATCGTAATTGCTAGCATC